>JAMKCH010010398.1:0-28003 GCA_023653785.1 Ophioderma brevispina | reverse complement strand
CAATTTAAGTGAGGAATTATAAACGGACCCTTGTTGGGTGACTTTGGTATTGTTTACCTGTTAGCACTTGTTGTTGTTAGGTTTGTTGTCAAGGGAAATTTGATAGTTGAAAGATGTTACCCACATGAGATCAACTAGCTTGGGATATTTAATGCAAAATGATTTTCTGTTCAGCTGTAGCTTCATGTAGTATAAACATCAATATAGATTGAGACGTTAACTTAGTAGGGTGGTAGATCATGATGATGACTTGTGCTGTGTAGTTTGCATTTAGGTATCTGCATGTTGAATACTAATGAGATAATTTGAAAACAATATATTATCCACTCTACCAACAAAATGCAACCACCTGTGAACTTTAAACTTGGTAGGGTGTAGAACATGATGACTTCTGGTGCTAATTCTCTGTAGTTTTGCATCTGGATATCTGCATGTTAATTTGCATATGAACAAAAAATATTTGTAGGCCACCTTAATTACAGATTGCAATTCTTGTTTGCGCTAAATTTAGGGGTCAGTTTAGTGGTATTGCAAGATTAACAGTGGCTCTAGATATCATTGATATTGTAATGGTACTCAACCTAATAGACAGCCAAAAATCTGACAGAATTCTGAATTAAATAAATGCCACTTTTTAATTTAGTGAATTTATCTTTTCAAGCTGTTTTATTTAAAGAAAATAGTTCTGTGTTAGAACTTACTCATGATGTTGAATTGCATGACATGCAGTATGTTTCATACCGATAGATGTGTAATTTTTACTATATATGTTGTGCTTTGTATAATTTGACGTCATTTTGGTTTATTATTTTGCCAAGTCATCAAGTTTGGTCTAGCGGTTAAATCAGAAATGATTCAAAAGCTTGTGCAGTTTATTGGACTGGTTAGACTGGGTAGACTTTCGGTTAGGCATTTTATACATCACCGCCATCCCTAGGGTGTCTCAAGCGCAGTATTTTGATGAAATTGTGCAAAATGACCAATATGAAAGACACGAGTGTGATGACTTTAGCCATGTTCAGATGGTCACAAAACTCCAAGGGTTTGAAACTCCAGAAGTGAAAATTAAATCCAATTATTTTACTTGACTTCAAGTTGTGTCCACACGATGGCCGAAACTCTGAAATCATTCCTCTGACCATCATCCTCCGCTTCTCCTATCGGAGAGTTGACCGGAAGTTAACATACCAGAAGCTGTGACCTTTCACGCATGATATTCAAACCACTGAATTTGTCAACAAAGATGACCTTGCGAGGTCACCCTTGTTCCTATCCCCCAAAGCTGTTCACACGGCACGACACTCCGAAACACTGTGGAGTGTTAATCAGAGTTTATGTTTCACCCTCAAGTTTTTTAGTAGATAAACCCCCGCTAGAACCTCAATGTAACTCCGGAGTTTAAAACACCGAATACGTCTACATGGGCAAAAACCCTGATCGACACTCTAAAACTCTGGAGTTTCAGCCTCCGTGTGGACACGATTTTTGATTTGAGTTAATTAGAACCCGAGGGTTGTCTGAGTACCTGGGGGAAGTCCAGCCTGATATCAGACAATGGGAAAGCCACCTTTTTAACTTTATTTCTTCAAACTAGGATGAAAGGCTTTATTTGGTGAAAAAAGGGAATAGACAGCTGTTGTTGTCCATATTTTTGCAGTGGATGAATATTGGTAAAATCAATTGTTTTGGAGTTCTCTCTAGATGAAACGTCCATTTAGGAATACAAGTATTTTTTTTGCCTTTCAATATAATTTACTTTTGAGGTAAACATTTTTATTTTAGAATGAAAATATGTTTAAGAAAAGAAGTAGCCCAGTAAAAACTTGCAAGATGTGGACAAATTGTCAGTTTGAGTTTCTTTTGGGGAGAGTAAAATCGGTGTTGTTTTAACCCTGTATTGTGGTTTAGTAGAACTACTAAAAGAATGAACTTGCATTAAATACTGTCTGGATGTATTAGAATTACTAAGCTGGTGGGTATTGGGGTAAATGAATCATAACCCCTACCAAAATAAAATGGAGATCAACATATTCCAGAGAACTGGAAACTATGCAGCCCAGAACTGCAGCTGAAACTTTCACAAATCTTGCCCTGTTCTTATTATTATTGTGTATCTGGCTTAGCTCTGGTCCCAAGATGCACAAGAAATAATGTCATGGGACCTAACCAGGCCACTCTGAATAAAAGGCCATCTTTTTGGAAAATTCCAAAAATATCCAGAAATCAAACCTTTTTAATACTCTTTGTGGTGCTCACCCACTTGTGGTTGCTGCATGAATCTTTGCATTTCTTGTGGCGATCTCCACCCAGCAAATATACAATGGACTGGGGTTGCTATGGCAACCATGCCTACCTGTCCAGGTGGGTTGTTATTGGATTTCCTGCATGAAATTGTCTCGCTGTAAATTGTCGCCGATTTGTAATTTAAGAACATTGTCACAGTGGAAAAAATCAATGAATACCTGGAAAATTAAAATTTGAAAAAAAAAGAAAAGTGACAGTGAAATTAAAAATAAAATCCCTACATGTAAAAATGCAGAAATTTTGTAGCTTCCTTTAGAATGTATTGTTAAGCAAGCAAGACATATTTGCATGCATGAAATATTGGGAGTGATAAACTTTGGGAGTGACAAGGATGAACATTTCATGAATAATTTGTCTTCCTATAGACCAGTGGCATACCGAGGCAGTCGATCCAGAGAGGCAAAATTCCCAAGTCGTCCCACCAGAAGGGGGAAATTTATAAGTCGTCTCAGTGATTTGGCTCAATTAAGTCTGTTACTTATTGCCGGTGGGACATGTTAGGGTTAATTAATAGCTTACATAGAAATGAGATTTAGTGTAAGATTTAAAAGCATGACTTGGAAGAAGCAGACAATGATCTTAGTTCCCTTTTTACAGTGATACAGTCACAAGTTGACATGTTCTGCAAGGTATAAAGAAAATGTGTTAATTAGTGAACATTTTAGATTGCATATACATTGTTCATTTGAAATTGTGATAATATATCATGTAAATATTACCCTTTGCTGTATATCCAGAGGGTGTATTGAGTCAATCCCACAATGCACCAGTTTTGGGAAATTCACCTCAATAAGGTCATGTGATCCCACAAAAATCCTATTCTTAACACATAAAAACCCTGACTTTTGCACTCATTTTAGCCCACAAGGTGCTAGTACTTAGGGATTTTTTTGCATGATCATGAAATGTCTTATGGTTCTTAAACTTCTTGAACACTTTTTACCCCTAAGTACTGACACATGTTTAGTACAATATGACATAGGCACATTGCAATGCATTGTGGGATTTATTCAAAACACCCTCTGAGTGATATCAAAGCATTCACGATTAATGTATATTTGCCTTAAACTTTGCAAGATTTCTTTATGGATGAGCCATTTACTTATCTCTCAGCCTTGTGCTCTTCTCTGTGCCCTCTGTATTTGCATACCATATTGTCCAATAAATGCCCCTCATTTTTTTGACCAAATGGTCCTAAAAATACAAAAACAATCATGCCATACATGCAAGGAGACACTGACAGTTAACAATTGTGATTGTGATATTGATGGCAGATTTGCCAACCTGAAGCTAATCAAATTGTGCACAACGCACTGGTACATTGTCAAATTAAAGTGAAGATACCTTTGATAAGTAAGAAATTACATCTGCTCTCACTATGAGTTACAATATGCTCATCCACCAAGGACACAGTTCAGTGGGTTGTACTTATATATACATTGACATGAACTGACCTTGTGTGATATGGGTATCATATATCATACCCAAAAATCAGTGGGTGTATTTTCTAAATACACTGGTGAATGGAGGTACTGAACTGTGTCAAGGGAATTGAGATTTTACAAGCTCATAGTGTCTTGTTAAAATGCCTTTAACAGACAATTTCACTGGGCCAGTATGCTATTTTTGTACAGTCATGGATGCATCCATTCTCGATGTTGGTGTGCTTTTCCAAACATTGATTCCTTTTGTGTATGGAGCACTGTGTTGTTTAGGCTTTAGATGGTGTTAACAATTTTTTGCAATGGAAATTTAGCTGAACAAATGACTTATTAAAACTCCTCTTTTTGACAAATTTTACAGCCCGGGGCAATCAATATGGTAAGTACCAACACCCTTTTGATGATAGAGTTGGCATTATTTATGTAGAAGTCATGAATTGAATAGAGCATGTAGGAAGTTTGCAAAATATACATTGGTGTGAACTCTTTGAGGTACAGTCACACAGAAGACAGCTCCCGACCCAACCTCTTCCTGACTACACAAGACTGCATTTTTTTTCAAAATTGGCAACAGTCTTGTTCAAACTTGCAGAATTTACAATTTATATCCCGACCAGGGATGATTAGTCTGCGAATTTCCCCATTGTCAACGAGACATGGGATGCTCACACGCCTAGCAGTAGGCGACAGCATCATGAAATCAACAAGATCAAGCATGTTTAATTGGCGATGCCACTTGTTCAGTCTCCGATCAGTCGCCGACCTTGAAACAACGGCACAGGTTGTGACATGTCGCTGTCAAGCCTGCTCGTCGATTGGTCACCGAGTTGTTGACGCCAAGAAAGGTACAGTCACATAGAAGACAACCCGCAATGCGACCCAACCTCTTCCCAACTACACAAGACCACATTTGTTTCAAAATCGGCTGCAGTCTTGTTCAAACGTACAAAATTTACAAGACAAGAGATGCTCAATTTCCTAGTAGTAGGCGACAGCATCATAAAATCAACAAGATCAAAGCATGGTACTTGTTCAGTTCCCAATCAGTTGCAGACCTTAACACGACAGCACAAGTTGTGACATGTTGCTGTCAAGACTGCCGAGTTTAGTCGCTGATTGAAGATGTCCAGTTTGCTTGCATCTCCTCTCCCGCTTGGAGCAGACTCATTGCCGACCACTTTCCAACTGCACACAACCACTCATGATGCGCGCCAACTCATCGGCTACCGCTTCCAAACAACTCATGTCTTCAAGCCGATCTTCCCGATTCCAAAACCCACACAATTTTTTTAAGCTGCAAGAAAAAAATTGTGGCAGATTTTTTTTTCAAATTTGCCACGTGCTCCTGACCACACAAGACTTCAGAAGACCGTACAGGACAGTCCCAGACTTGGCCAAAACTATGCCTGAAAAAGGAAAATTATTCACAATTTTTGAAAAATGGCCAATCGGCACCAGTCTTGAGCAGTCTGGAAGTGGTTTTCTAGCAAATAATCGGTAAGACTGCAGAAGATTGTACTGAACAGTTCCAGACCTTGCCAAAACTACACATGAAAAAGAAAAACTCCTCATGATTTTCTAAAAATTTGCCAATCGGCACCAGTCTTGAGCAGTCTGGAAGTGGTTTTCTAGAAAAAAATTGGCTGTGTAACTGAGCCTTTATATAAAGGCTTATATATATGAGCACTTTTGTTGAGACAATCTGGTAAAGCAAGGAAAATTTATGATTAAAAATGTTATTGCAAATCTCTGAGTATTCCTTAAAATCACTTTTGACTGCCAAGAGTTGAGCAAAATGTTGTACGGTAGGACGGGTCTTTTTGTGCGAGGTTTATTAGACACAATGTAAGCTTTGTGCATAGGGCTTTTGGCCCTGGTGCCTCCTTGGTATTTTTGTACCAAAATACATAATTTCCAAGGAAGTCCTGTCATTTCACCTTGGATGACACAACTGAGAAAAGTGGCTTATTCTGTGCACATTGGTATCTAGGGTATTGATCTTAATTCCCTCTTGAATATGATACAGAGTGGAAATGATTTATTTTTAACTCATTAATATCAAATAGGAAGTATTATTTCCTTAACTGAAAAGTTCCTCTGTTATTAATATGTGAGAGTTGATGTTTGCCAAAATTTCTTCTAGCCTAATTCTTGGTCTTGGCATAATGTACACACACAAACCCTGAGTAGTGCTATCATATAGTACGCTAAGTCTGTCTGTGTGTGTCCGCCCTTTTTCCCAAGAGGCCGGGATCGCATGGTCATGAAACTTGGTGGGTGGGTGTAGCTTGGGCCGGGCTAGATCAAGTTTGATTGATTAGAGGGTATGCGCTCTACAAGCCGGGTAATCGCAAAAAAAACAGTTTTCAAACAAGTAGTGCTTTAAAAAAGCCAGGTGATCGCAAAACTTGGGGACTGCCGTGTAATTATAAACGGTTGACATTGTCTTGAATGCAAGGCTTACTTGGAAAATATTGTCTCTTAAAGGTGGGTGATGCAATAGACAGCCTCATCCCCCCCACCATACACACACACACACACTTTACTGCATGAAAAATTCACACACGCATGGGCGCTCACGCACACACACACTATACTTAGGCCAACAGTTCAGATTATACAAAAAATCTCAACTTTTTTTAGGTGAATTGGGGAATGAAGCTTTAAATCACAAAGTGCCTCTCTGACTTAAATGTAGTTGGATAAAGTTTTAGCATTGTCAGGTGAAGATAAGTAGGTATGATCATTTTTGTGCTTTTGAAACTCATTTGATCAGCACATCACCTTCCATATGGCTTTGTTTTCTACTGGAGATTCTGTAATCCGACCCATCTGACACTTTTTTCAGACACACTTTTGAATTCGAGAACCTTAACGGAATAAACATGCTTTATTCTGTGAAGGATTTCTGAATTCATAGGTGTCAGAAAAAAAGTGTGTCAGATGGGTCAGGTTACAGAAACTCCCATTTTCTACATTGGCAGAGTAAAGACGATGTGACATCTATTTACAAGGTTTGTTTATAAGCTGATTAGTGATTGGTATCATTGGGTTCGCCTTAGAGAATAAAGGTATGATTTTGGGAACCGGTACTCTCTTTCCGACGAATTGAACCCAAGGTGAGACCATTATTTTCCGTGGAAGAACGAGGCCGGAGGCCGATTTCTCCACCAAAAATAATGGTAATCCGGCCGCCGCCGGGTTCAAGTCGTCGTAAGAGAGTACCGGTTCCCAATCATACCTTATTTTCAATTCTTAAACAGCTTTATCATTTAAGGTTATCTTTAAACCCATTTCGCGATGCGTGTAAAACGGCTAACATACAACAAGAAAGGGACTGCCACCACCCTGTGACATCGAACAACCCGTTGAACGCCACGATCATACGCAACGCGACGCAACGTTGACAGGCGCGCGCGGAACGTCGCAAAACGCGGTATGACGCGAGCGCTTCAAGCTAAAATAGCGTCAATAACGCAGTGTGTACTACCTGGGTTCAATCATCAATTGAACCCGGTCAGCCAATGAATTGCCTTGACCGTTCCACAGCTGTTAAAATTAAGATATTGCGAAGAAAAAAAAAAAAAAAAAAGCCCATTACTGCATGTCATGATTTTGAATTCTCGCCATTTTTGTAGTTTTTGAAAAGTCCGCAGGCATTTTAATTTTTGGTGGTCTACCAGAGTGCCCTCACATGTCAATAGCAATCTCATTAAAGATCTAGGTATTAGTTTGTGGGTTTTTACATTGTTCTAAGTATAGACATACAAAGCATTTGAACAACTCTTTTCTATTACACACAATCTATCATAATAATGAGATCTTCATGCTACTTTGTGAAGGATTCATTAGCATTATGTGACTGTCATTTATCAGTTAACTCAATCAAATAAAAAAAATCTATAGTCCCTGGCATTGACCATATTGTACATATCCCTTGGCTTTCACATTTCATTTGATTTAGTTTTTCGCTAATCTATGACCCACCCAAATCCAATATGAGTTGTGCTATGGTGAATTAATATTAATTTTGTGTATTATCTTTTGAAAGTAAGTCCTTGGTAGCAGCTTTAACATAAAAACACTTTGGACAAAACCACAGTAGAAAAGTTCAAATCATAGGGCCTACATTAACATAAAATGTGTTGGTGCAGACTCAACGTTATATTCTGAAAAGCTTATTCAATCTCTGGTTTAAGTATACATGTCTTTGTGTGTCATTGTGCATGGCATTTTGGGTGTCAGTTTTTTCTTATGATACCGGTAATCCAATTAATGGTCAGTATCATTCTGTAGATTTGTAAATTGTAGATTGTCAAACATCAGGCAAAGGCCTATTTCATGCAAACATGAAAAATATTATTAAGTTGGTCTGGTATTGGTTCTGGTTAATAGACTTTGGTCAGTTATGGATTAGAGCACACTGACTTTAAAGAAGTGTGATGTGACCCGATCAATAACCTTGTCCCCCCCCCCCCCCCTCCCCTCACACATTCTATCCTTGAGATTTTTTTTTATCATAAGAAAATTCCATATTTCTCTCATTCTCAGCTCATTTACCACAGTGAAATTATTAGGCCTTTTGATCCTTTTATCAATCTGGGTTATCTAAAAATGCATGAATTTAATGTAACATGGTCTCCATTACTACTCGGAACTTGATATCCTTGATACCTCATATTGCTAGAGAAATTGGGCTATATGGAAATGATAAATTTGTGTGATATCGATCATCATAATGGTTTGTTGGAACCAAAGTAGAAAGAAGAAATACTAGTTTGAAAGCAGGTTAATTGAATTATGGAAATTTTAACATTGGACAGTTGAACTTGGTGTAACCTAACCCTGGATAAAGGATATAAAAATACATTATAATGGGGGAAATTATACTGCTGTCTCGGTGTATTCAAGCCAAATAAAAAAAAATGCTGTTAAATAGCCAGACATTTGAAAACTCACGGCCAATTCAACTGAGTGGAGAAAATTGCACTTAGTCCCCGTATGTCAGCATTGCGTCATCAACAAGGCTCCTATGTGCACAAAATTGCTGGCCATGGTATCCTTGGTCATGGGACGTAGTGGATGCACAGGGGCCCCTGGTTCAAGACCGACCCGAATTTCCTGATTTTCTTCTCCTTCCCTTATTCCCTTCACTCCGCGTACTCCCGCCCGTGATATGGCTCGAAACAGATGGGGTGAGTTCGGATTTCCAGTACGGCATACAGAACTATTATTTTGTTTAAAATTGCGTACCCGATCCGACCCTAAAAAAACTGCAGAGCTCAAAAGTTTTTTGCATTAGCCACAAACTAAAAAACAAATATAGACAAAAAAAACTAAAACACAATATTTTCATCCACAATTTAAAAAAAAAAAAAATTTTACCAACACAAAGATTGAAAAAAAATAAGAAAAACAAGACAACAAAGCAACTACCACAAGTAAAATAAAGATCTTTGCTATGACATGAAAAAGTTTAAATAGTAGGATCTTGTGTTCAATTCTAGGAGTAAAACATGAGAAGATCTAAAAAAATATTATAAAGATAAATGAGAGGCACAGAACTCCCGAGTTACCTGATCAAGACCGACATCAAAAGTCTAATTCACTCGCACGGTAAAAGAGAAACTTCCCTAACTCGCAAAATTTCTCTGTAAAACTGACACGGGGTGTCGTGCATGCTGCCCCCTTAAACGCTTGCGTTTTAATTTAAGCCTAAGGAGACCTATCTTGGTTCTCAGTATAATACCTAAACTACTTTAATGGCATTAATCAACTGGTCAAAACATGAACTTACTAAATACTTGGTTTATTACCTAAATGTAAAGGAGGTATACTTCCTCATCTGACCTATGCCTAAAATTAACAACAGTTCCTTGGTTAGTTTAATTCATAAAACCCTAAATCTTGTGATTGTTATTACACTGTTCAATACTATGAACAGTTATTTACTTTACTTGTGAAAAACAGTATCTATTAACACAGGTTACCACCCTTTTGTACAGAACAAACAGAGGTTCCTACCGTGATGTTTACACACTGTCGATCTTTTTTAGAAGTTTGTGGCTCTGAAAAGAGCGTTTGGTCGGAAGTTTGGTTACTTCATACTAAACTTAGGCTTCTATGCCTATGCTGGCGGGGGCGAGGTAACTCCCCCTCCTTGCGTGGCCTTTTGCTTGGCCGACGCTGGTCTTCTGATGCCTCCCTCTTGTCTTGGCAGCCGCTTTTTTGTGAAGTTCTTCGCTTATTCTGAATCAGGTCCCGGCTCTCCTCGTTGAAAACCATCTTCGCGTCCTTTAGCCGCTTCTCCACCTGCGTGCGATTCTCTTTCTGCTAGTCCAGGCGCTTACGATGTCTGTGAAGGCGTCAAGTCATATGCGCTCTTTCCCCTCCCCCTCCCCCCCCCTCCGGGAAGCACTTTTCCCCGATAATAGTCCAAGAGCAGATGCACATACTGCGATCCGCTCTTTACACATATCTCAGCTTTTGTTTTGAACGGCAGCTTGAAAAATTTGAAACCCGGGCCTAAGCAGGCAGGCTGCGAAAACCGGTCTAAGTTCACGGGGAATTTCCCGGTTACCTCGAACCATGGCTTGCAACTTGCCCTCCTTTTCTGGTAGAATAACAATAGAGACAGCATTGTCTTTCCATTACGAAAAGACTTCATCTGTCACTACTGAACATTGCTACGCGGATAATTTCTCTTTTGACTTGAGAAATGCGGACACTTCCCGGGGCCTCGTCCCGGAGGATAGCTTGAGTCTGACTGGACCCGAATGCTTTGCGAACTTGGGGATGTTGGCTGCTCTGGACATTTCCTTTTCTTGGTGATAGACGAGTCTGGCTGTTCATTATTCTTGGTCTGGAAACCAAATGATGCAGTTGACTCTGAAACGGCGCTACTTATTGTGATCGTGCTGCGCGTGAGGGCGTTAGACCGGGCTGTCAGATTGGACGGCGTGGAACGGTGTGATTAGCCCAATGGAGTGCGTTGCCTTAACTAGCCAATCCTGACGCTGCGTTCTTCCGCTTGTTTACATACATCGCGGCTGAGTGCTTCGCAGTGTCCGAATTAGGAAATTGGAAAATATCTAATGTTTCAAAACCGTAACTCGGTTTATAAATTTCAACATTTCTATCTTTTTTATTATTTTTGACAATATTGCAATGGATCCACACAAAGAACCAAAAAAACCTATAACACGTGAGCGAGGATAAATCACTCAACTATTCTTTATTAGGCCTATGTGTTTCTTAACCTTAAAAACCCATTTATTAATAAATCATGTAAGTAAAAAACTTAACCTACATATATAATGTCCTCGCCTTCTGGTTTCGGACTAAACAGCATGGCCAGTTAGCTAACAAGCCTGTTTCGATCCTCAAGGATCTCATCAGTAGCACTGCTCGGGTCTATTTTCTGACCCATGCTTGTATAGATTCCGAAAAACCTATACGTACTTAGGAAATAAAACGTCCCCTAAGATTCGTGCGAGAATAATAAATGTTATGAAAAAAATAGAACACCTTCTTCGCACCTCGATAAACGTTCTTGTTATCGGTGTGTAGTTTATTTAGAACTTTTGGTGGCTCTGAAAAGTGCCTTTAGCACGGACACCGTTCCGTGTGTGTGCAGATAGCTTTCCGCTTGTGCCATACCAGCGTGACTGCTAGTTAATGGCCTAGTAGAAAACCTTTCTCGGGGGCGCGTTCTTGGGTGACTCTGAAAAGGGCCTGTTTGCGACTTTTACCGAAACTATGGGGCGTCGCTTGCACTATATCATAATCACTATCCCCTCTACGGAATTCCCCGTACCTGGGGAGCCCGGAGGAGAATTGTCGTGCTCGTACTGAGGTGATGTAAAGAATTCCTCTAGTCCCCTATTCTCCATTTGTAGATCCAATAACATATGTAGAGTAGGTGATCCTGTTCTTGGATCCGCGAATGGAGTTAATTTCTCTCATCTCGGATGTTAGTTTTCCCTGCCCTCACCAACATATCACTCGTTCTTGGTCCTGCTATATGCTATAACTGGCACCTTGGAAAATATGTTAAGTTCGGGCTGGTCGAAATGATTATCCAAATGTTTCAGCAGCGCGTTCGTGACATGTTTACTATTTACGTAACAGAAAATAAATGAGGGGCACAGATGGTACCTGCATCAAGCCGGACTCGCTATGAATCAATCTTTGATATCTTGGGTGAGAGAGAGAGGAATTTTCCTAACTTGGAAAATTTTCTTAGTTACTTTGACACTAAATGCTGACAGCTAGTGCTTTATTCCGTAAAAACCCCTTTAAAGCTGGAGAAACCTTATCTTGTTTTATATAAACGAGTTGAAGTAAGACATATTTTACTCAATATTCCAAAACTGTGAACCCGACAACACTTTCTTGGTCATTATACCAGTGTTCAAAACAGAAAATTATATTACTTGGGTACATCACCCTGTATAGGAAGAAAACTACCTCCTACTTATACAAAATTTCTTTCTTCGAGTTGTAAGTAGAGAAACTAACTGCTTCTAGACACAGACACTACAATAATGCCACTACTGCCCTTACTTGTGACTAAGTCTCCTTCTCTTGCGAAACCGAATTACTATTATCTTTGTGACATTACTGGGGGCCTCTTTCCCGATTCCATAAGCTGCGGGTCCTCACTTTGACCCTCGTCCATGAACAGCCAGCTTGCTGTTCTTGGACAGTAGGCCAAATGATGCAGTTTACGGAAACACATCGCTATTTATGGGATCGTGCTGCGCGGTGAGTGGTCGGTCTAATGGGACGGGTCGATGCAAGGCGTGATGCCTTCACTGGGCAATCATTCATGCTGCGGATTCTGCCCGCTTTGTATACATAAGATGCGGGTTTGATGCGTTGCAGCCAGGGTTTAAATGGAATACTATCCATTGGTTACAAAACCTGATCTTGGTTTTATACCCAATGTGACATCAATGTTTAGAATATTCAGAACCATCCATACGGCCAACAGACCTATACTGTGTATGTTAAAACTACTCAACTGTTAGGACTATATGCGTGTTTTTTAAAACTTTAAAACACCCCGCGTCGAAATCCTATGCCAGACAAAACCCGGCTCACAGACTTGGTGTCCTTACCTACTGGTTTGGACTAAAGCAGCAGCTACTAGACTAGCCTGTTTCGGATCCTCAAGGGGATCTAATCAGTAGCACTGCTAGGTCGATTTTCTGACCCGATGCTTGAACAGATTTGTAAAAGAACCTGTTCGTATTAGGAAAAAGCTTACCCCCAGATTAGTACGAAAATTCAATTGCTCCGAAACAAAAATGAACAAATCCTCGTACCTCGGGAAACATTCTTGTTTACCGGTTTGTGATTTTTGTTAGAAATTTTGGTGGCTCTAACTCGAGTCCACATGTTCCCAATTGATTTTGTGCGTGTGCGGTTTTTGCCTTAACGCTTATTCCTCAGCTTGACTTATGGGAAGCTTTGGCCTATCAGAAAACCCCACTTGGTGTTCTTGGTCTGGCTTGAAAGGAGCCTTTTGTTTAATACTTTCCTCCCTCCCTCGAACATTCCCGATACTGGGGAATCCGGAGAAGAAACGCCTTTTCTGGATTAGGGCGGAAATTCAGACCTCCTAACGCTACGATCGTTTGCTTGACTGTGTTACTCTTAACAGTCTGCAACTTTATGCATTTTCTGCAATGTCTGTGTTCCGCTAGTAAATCTGACCCATAATCTTGGTCAGAAAAGCGGGGTGTAGACTTGTGTTTTACGTAGCCCTTTATACAAATGTATCTTGAAAGGATACGCACCCGAATGTCTGTTCAAAAGTTGTTGCGTATGTTATGAGTCTGTCGCTTTCTGATCGGTCAATAACCCATAATTCTTATTGTCTATTCTCTGGACCAATGAAAGGTTTTTCATCAAACCAAATCGCGAATTCGTCGCACGTTAACCAGTTATCGGAGCACGCATGTTGAAACCGTACTTGCTGATCAAATAGATTTAGAGAATCATAGCTATCAACGAGGGAGGATTAATGCCCATGAATTGAAAAAAGTCCATGCGTCAATACTCTCCCGTCCTTCCCTCGACCCGCCCACCGAATGGACCGCTAAAAAACAGGGGTAAGTCAAAACAGAAAATAAATGAGGGGCACTAGACTTTTTTTTGGATACTGCATCATGCCTGGACTTCGTGGTTCCTTATGAATCTATCTGATCTGCTGTGGAGGGAGAGAGAGAGAGAATTTTCTAACTTGCGCAAATATCTCTGTTATTACTTGACAACTAAATGTCTGACAATTGCTATTGCTTTATTCCGTTTCCAGACCAAGAAGAATGAACAGCAGACTCAGTCTTGTCACCAAGAAAAGGAAGATGTCTCAGAGCAGCCAAGACATTTAGTTTGACCGCAAGTGCAAGCAAAAGCATTCGGCGTACAAGTCCAGAGGACTCACAAGCATCACGCCGGGACAGAGCCCCGGAAGTGTCCGCGAGTTCTCAAAGCAAAAGAAAAAATTATCCCGCGTAGCAATGTCAGTTAGTGACAGATGAGCTTTTCGTAATGGAAAGAAATGCTGTCTCTATGCTATGTCTACAAGAAAAGGAGGGCAAGTTGCAAGCCATGGTTCGAGGTAACCGGGAAATTCCCCGTGAACTTAGAAGCCGTTCGCAGCCTGCGGCTTGGCCGGGTTTACAAATTTGCAGCTTGCGTTCAAAACAAAAGCTGAGGATAGTGTGTAAAGAGAAGGATCGCAAGTATGTGCAGCTGCTCTGGGACGATTTATCGGGGGGAAAGTGCTCCCTGGACGCCTTCAAAGACATCGAAGACGCCCTGGACGTATGCAGAAAGAGAATAGCTTGCAAGGTGGAGGAAAGCGATCTAAAGGACGCGGAGATGGGTTTCAACGAGGGAGAGCGCGGAACTGAGTCAGAAGAAAGAGAAAAGAAGAACTCTACAGAAAAAGCGGCTGCCAAAAAGAGGGAGGCATCAGAAGACAGCTCGGCCAATCAAAAGGCAACGCAAGGAGGGGGGGAGTTACCTCGCCGCCACCAGCACAGGCATAGAAAGCCTAAGTATAGTAGGAAAGTAGAAACTTTCCGACCCAAACGGCTCTTGTCAGAGCCACCAAACTTCTAAAGAGATAGACGTGTGTAAACATCAGCGGTAGTGAACCTTGTTGTGCTGTACAAAAGGTATGTAACCTGGGTAATATATAGGTTCACAAGTAAAAGTTAATAAATGTTCATGTATTGAAACAGTGTAAATAACAATAACAAGATTTAGGGTTATGAAATTAAAACTAACCAAGAACGTGGTTGTTGTTAATTATGTCATAGGTAAAGAGGAGGAAGAGTATAACCTACTTTACATTTAGGTAATAAACCAAGTATTTTATGTAAGTTCATAGTTTTGAACAAGTTGATTAATGACAAGATAAAGTAGTTAGGTATCTCTACTGAGACACAAGATCAGGTCTCCTTAACTTTAAAGTAATAAAGCATGTTTAACAGCATGCACGACACCCCGTGTCAGTTTTACAGAGAATTTTGCGAGTTAGGAAGTTTCTCTTTACGTGGATGAATTAGACCTTTGATGTCGGGCTTGATACAGTCCGTCTGTGCCTCTCATTTCTTTTATAGTTCCGTTCGAGGAGGATAGTGATTAGATACTAGGGCAAGCAGACGCCCAGTTCGGACAGTCAGGCAAAGGCTCTTTTAAGAGCCACCAAGGAACGTGCCGAGAAAGGTGTTGTACTAGGCCATTTAACTAGCAAGTCCCGCGGTTGCACAGCGGAAAGCTCAATCTGCACACCACACGGAAAGGTGTCCGTGATTAGAAACGGCTCTTTTCAGAGCACCAAAAAAAAAAAGGTTTCTAAATAAACTACACACCGATAAACAAGAACGTTTATCGACGGTGCGAAGAAGGTGTTCTATTTTTTTCAGAACATTATATTCTCGCACGAATCTCAGGGGAAGTTATTCCTCAGTACGGATGGGTTTTTCGGAATTCTTACACGGATGAGCGCAGCAAAATAATAGAACCCGAGCAGTGTACTGATGAGATCCTTGAGGATCGAACCAGGTTGTAGCTAACTGCATGCTTTTTAGTCCGAACCAGAAGGCGAGGACATTATATATGTATGGTTAAGTTCTTACTACATGATTTATTATAAATGTGTTTTAAGGTTACGAAACACCTAGGCCTATAAAGAAATAGTTGAGTGAATTGTAATCCTCGCTCACGTGTTATAGGTTTTTTTGGTTCTTTGGGGTATAAGGACGGTAATCTAAAAAATATTCTAAGTATGAATGTGAAATTTATAAACGAGGTAGGTTTTGTAAAACATTAGAGAGTTTTCAATTTCTTAATTCGGACACTGACGAAGAGCACTCAGCCGCGATGTATGTAAACAAAGCGGGAAGAAAAGCAGCGTCATGATTGGCTAGGTAAGGCAAGCCGCCATTGGCTAATCAACCGTCCACGCCGTCCAATCGGACAGCACGGTCTAACGACCAATCACAACGCAGCACGATCCACAATAAATAGCGCCGTTTCTAGAGTCAAACTGCATCATTTGGTTTCCAGACCAAGAGAATGACAGGCAGACTCAGTCTATCAGCAAGACAAGGAAGAGTCTCGGAGCAAGTCCAAACCACTCCGCAAGTGCCAAGCAAAAGCATCGGGTCCAAGTCAGGACTCACAGCCTATCACGCGGGACAGAGGGCCCCGGGAAGTGTCCGCAGTTTCTCAAGCAAAAGAGAAAATTATCCCGGTAGCAATGTCAGTGTGGACAGATGAGCTTTAGTTAATGGAAAGACATTGCGTCTTATTGCTATTCTAAAGAAAAGGGAGGCAAGTTGCAAGCCATGTGTTCGAGGTGACCGGGAAAATCCCCGTGAACTTAGAGCCGTTCGCAGCCGCCTGGCTTAGGCCCGGGTTACAAATTTTCAGCTGCGTTCAAACAAAAGCGAGGGATATGTGTAAAGAGCAGGATCGCAAGTATGTTCAGCTGCTCTGGAACTGATTTATCGGGGGAAAGTGCTCCCTGACGCCTTCAAAAATCGAAGACGCCATGACGTCTGCAGAAAGAAATAGAAACGCAAGGTGGAGGAAAGCGATCTAAAGGACGCGGAGATGGTTTTCAACGAGGAGAGCGCGGAACTGTCAGATAGAAGACAGAAGAAACTTCTACAGAAAAAGGGCTGCCAAGAAAGAGGGAGGCAGGCAGAAGACAGCGTCGGCCAAGCAAAAGGCCACGCAAGGAGGGGGAGTTACCTCGCCGCCACCAGCACAGGCATAGAAAGCCTAAGTATGTAGTAGGAAGTAAGCAAAATTCCGACAAAAGGCTCTTTTCAGAGCACCAAACTTCTAAAAAGAGGATTAGACAGTGTTGTAAAACAGCGGGTAAGTGAAACTCTGTTGTTCTGTACAAAAGGATGAACCTGGGTAATATATATGTCCAAAGTAAAGTAATAACTGTTCATAGTATTGAACAGTGTAATAACAATAACAAGATTAGGGTTATGATTAAAACTAACCAAGCACGTGGTGTTCATTAAGGTCTAGGTAAAGAGGAGGACAGGAAGTATACTCTTACATTTAGGTAATATAAACGCTAAGTTAATTTATGTTAAGTTCAAGTTTTGAAAACAAGTTGATTATGCAAGATAACAGAGTAGTTTAGCGTATTATACTGAGACCAAGATAAGTCTCCTTAGCTTTAAAGTAATCAAAGCATGTTTAACAGCATGCACGACACCCGTGTCAGTTTTACAGAGAAATTTGCGAGTTAGGGAAGTTCTCTTTTACCGTGCGAGTGAATTAGACTTTTGGATGTCGGGCTTGATACAGGTTACCGTCTGTGCTCTATTTCTTTTATAGTTCAGTAGAGGAGGATAGTGAGTTAAAGACTAGGGCAAGCGACGCCCCAGTTCGGTAAAGTCAGCAAAGGCTCTTTTCGAGCCACCAGAAGAACGCCGAGAGAAAGGTTTCTACTCGGGCCATTTATATGGCAAGTCACGCTGGTTGCACACAATGCGGGAGGAAAGTTAATCTGCACACACACGGAAAGGTTCCGTGATTAGAACGGCTCTTTTCAGAGCCACCAAAAGGTTCTAAATACACGACACACCGATAAAGAACGTTTATCGAGGATGCGAGAAGGTGTTCTATTTTTTTTAGAAAAGTTATATTCTCGCCGAATCTTAGGGGAAGTTTATTTCCTAAGTACGTATGGGTTTTTTTGCGGATTATATACAAGCATGGGTCAGAAAATAGACCCGAGCAGTGCTACTGATGAGATCCTTTGAGGATCGAAACGGCTTGTCTAGCTCACTGCATGCCTTTAGTCTGAACCAGAGGCGAGGAATTATAATGTAGGTTAAGTTTGTTACGTACATGATCTTTATTAATAAATGTGCCTTTTAAGGTTAAGAAACACATAGGCATATAAAGAAATAGTTGAGTGATGGATCCTCGCTCACGTGTTATAGGTTTTTCTGGTTCTTTGGGGTATAAGGACGGTAATCTAAAATATTCTAAGTATAGAATGTTTGAATGAATGGGAAATTATAAAACCGAGGTAGGTTAGGTATTGTAAAACATTTAGATGTTTTCCAAATTTCTAATCGGACACTGCGAAGCACTCAGCCGCGATGTATGTAAACAAAGCGGGATGGAGCGGGAAGAACAGCAGCGTCATGATTGGAGAGTTAAGGCAAGCACGTCGCCATTGGATAAGCAACGTTTTCCACGGAAGTCCAAGCGGACGCACGGTTCTAAGACCATCACAGCGCAGCACCACGATCACAATAGTAGCGCCGTTTCAGAGTCAAACATGCTCATTTGGGTTCAGACCAAGGAAGACATGAACAGCAGACTCATGTCTTAATCCAAGAAAAGGAAGAGTGTCTCAGAGCCGCCACCATTCCGCAAGTGCAAGCAAAGCATTCGGGTCAAAGTCAGGATCACAGGCATATCACGCCGGGCCAGAGGCCCCGGGAAGGTGTCCGCAGTTTATAAAGACAAAAGAGAAGAAATTATCCCGCGTAGCAATGTCAGTAGAGAGTGAAGATGAGCTTTTCGTTAATGGAAAGACTGCGGTCTCTATTGCTATTCTACAAGAAAGGGGCGGGCAAGTTGCAAGACATGGTTCGAGGTGACAGGGAAATTCCCCGTGAACTTCGAGCCGTTCGACAGCTGCTGGCTTAGGCCATGGGGTTACAATTTCAGCTGCAGTTCAAACAATAGCTGAGGATGGGATATGTTAAAGAGCAGGATCGCCAAGTATGTGGCAGCTGCTCTTGGACGATTTTATCGGGGGAAAGTGCTCCCTGACGCCTTCAAAGACATCGGACGACGCACTGGCCTGTATGCAGAAAGAGAATAGCACGCACGGTGAGAGGAAAGGAAAGCGAGCTATAAGGACGCGGAGGAGGAGATGTTTCAACGAGGGAGGCGCGGAACGATCAGAAGAAAGAAGAACTTCTACAGAAAAAAAGCGGCTGCCAGAGAAAGAGGGAGGCATCAGAAGACGAGTCGGCCAAGCAAAAGGCAACGCAAGGAGGGGGAGTTACCGCGCCCACAGCACAGCCTAGAAAGCTAAGTATAGTGGAAGTAAGAAACTTCCGACCAAACGCTCTTCAGAGCCACCAACCTTCAAAAGAGATAGGACAGTGTGTAAACTAGGGGTAGATAGTGAACCTCTGTTGTTCTGTACAAAAAGGCGATGAAATGGGTAATATATCTGTTCCAAGTAAAGTAATAACTGTTCATAGTATTGAACAGTGTAGATAACAATAAAAAGATTTAGGGTTATGAATTAAAACTAACCAAGAACGTGGTTGTTAATTAGTCATAGGTAAAAGAGGAGGAAGTATAACCTCCTTTACATTTAGGTAATAAACCAAGTAATTTATGTAAGTTCATTCGTTTTGACAATTGATTTACTCCAAGATATAAGTAGTTAGGTTTATTACTGAGAACAATTAAGGTACTCCTTAGCTTAATAGTAATAAAGCACGTTTACCAGATGACGGACACCCGGTTCCATTTTTTACAGAGAAATTTTGCGAGTTAGGGAAGTTTCTCTTTTACCGTGCGAGTGAATTAGACTTTTGATGTCCGGGCTTGATTCAGGTACAGTCTGTGCCTCTCATTTCTTTTATAGTTTAAGGCTCATATGGGTGCAAACAATTTGGCTGGCAGTGGTATCCTTGGTCATGGGACTGGAGCAAAGGGCCCCTGTTCAAGACCGACCCAGTTTCTGATTTTCTCCTTCCTTAGTCTTCACTCCCTACCTCCCGTAGATAGGCTCCGAAACAGATGGGGAGTTAGGATTACAGTAAGGCATAAAAAAATTAGTTGGGTTTTGCAACCCGCCGACCCTAAAAAACCTGCCGACTCAAAATTTGTTGCAATTCGCACAAAATAAAAAAAAAATTCTGCCGACCGACCTATTTCATCCACAATTAAAACAAAAAAAATTTTACCAACACAAAGATTAAACAATAATAAAACAAGAAACAAGCACCTACAACAAGTAAAATAAAAGATCTTTGCTATGACATTGAAAAGCTTTAAATAGTAGCATCTTGTGTGCATTTAGAGTAAAACATTGAGAGATCTAAAAAAATCTGACCGACCGACCCTATATATTTCTTTTACGCTAAACAAACATTTTTTTATGCCTAATACAAAACACCATTACAGGCAGTTCAAAGCCTCATCATTTTCCATTTGCAAAAAACAGTGGCGGAGCCCATTATAATTTTAAGCTCTGGCAGTATAGTTCACAACACTATTCTTAAAATGATTTTAAATGTTCTCTGAAAAGCCATTTTAATCAACATATCAACGGCAATCAACATTATGAATGCAACCCTGGGTATGGACCAAAATATTAGTGAATAGGACCCCTGGGTCTGGGGCCAGAGCCGATAGAGAAAGCAAGGCCCATTGAAACTCACCATGTAAGCATAGCTTGCTCAATGTCTGCACGAATGTCAGAATTCTTCCATGCAATGACACCTTGGGGAATCCAAACTTTTGTGTCTGGGCATTTGTGTTTTTATATATAAATAGTGCAAAAAAGTGTATACAAATGTGGTATTCATACAAACGCTGTGGTGTGAATATATACACTTGAACACACTTGGTCCCTAACCATTTTCCGGTTAATGCACCCGTGGAGGTCTACCCCCAGAGACTCGTAATTGTGCGTTAATTGTCTGGGCTAACTTCAACAACTTCACAGACTCGCACATTCATCTGTAGGACATTATTTTGCCGAAAGAGCAAGACTTGTTGTTGTTGTGTCCCATCAGTTGATCGCTTAGCCTTGCACCAGCCCTTGATCTATGAACTCATAACCCAGCGAATGTTCCTGAATAGCTTTTGAGGCAGGTGCTGTCCATATTTCAGTCAAAGTTGTTGATTTTGTTTAATTTTTGCAAAGACTACCGTTCAAAGTTTAGAGATGCTTCCTTTACTTGATAATTAGCCCAGATTTTCACCACTGGTCCGATATTGTATTTTTCTTTTCTTTTAATTACTCTAGTGGTAATCAATTAGTTTGCCACTCAGCTCAACATCTCTTAGAAATCACACCATTAATCATCTCCAGTCAGGACTTTGGCACAGTCTATGGGACAACTCTGGAGTTCAATATTTGGCAATTAGCATATTGACTGAACGAAGTGCTTTATTCCAGTATTGAACAATCCATCATTCCCTGTTACAATCCATAACAGACTAACACATACAAGGTTTGCAAAAAATTGATTATCTTTTTGAGATGAACACTATCTATACCATACTGAACTTTTGTAGGAGAGGGGAGTGTATTGGACTAAAGTAGCACTATGACAGGACTAACATTGTGAATGATTTAATCCTGGATTTAACCAGCAAGACTATGCATGCGATAATTAGATTTCAGCAGATTTGATTTAGCAATTGATTGGTCAATGTCAAAGTCATTGAGGATGCATGCTGCCGGAGTGAGGGACGCCTCCATGGCACCAGGATTGTGGACGTTTGAGCCACTTTCAAGATCAATGTCTGTCTGACTGAGAGTAACTACTATACTCCTATGGGCAGAAAGGTATGTGTGACTTCTGTTTGCCTACATTATTCATGTTATTGTAGGCCAGGTTTTCTTGAATGGAAGTTCGGGCTGGATGATCCTGTTGTCTGCACTTATTTTGTCCTTGTATATAATTTGCCTTATCAGATGATGCAAATGTTTCTTTTCATATGCATGCATAAGATAGGAACACCAATAGGAATTGTGTGAACCCTGTGTAACATGTTATTTGATATGCTTGTTTAAAGCAAACTTTTCAAATATTACCTAAAGTTAAATGATTGAAAGCCAGTCATGATTTCAAAGATTTTAAGCCTTATCAATTAGATAGGCTTATGCCATCGAGAGAGAGTAGAAGATATTCTGTCAAGGGCAGCCACTAAAATATAAACAGTCTTTTGCTATCTGTTCAATTTCTCGTGAAAACTCACAGTAGTTAAGTTATGCAAGTATTGAAACTACTGGTGCTTACTTTGAACAATTTTTGAAATTAAATTTAGATGTTTCAAATTGCATTTTGTTGGTATTTTGTGATGTTGCCCTGCTTTCCAGGTGGACAATTAGTAGGCATTTTTCATGCAGCATCACTTGTCCTGGCTGCTATGTTGTGTAATGCCTAGCCTTGATAGATGCAATTGCAGCCTAATGTTTTAGCTGGGTTGGTCAGTGTGCTGCCAATTACATGTTGCTGGCTAGCTAGGGTACATGGATTTTAGCAAGGACACCCTCCCATGTCTGTTGGTATAACAAGCTCAGCTCACCGGGTCAGACAGATGTGCATTTTGCAATATGCTTGTACCAGTAGTTTCCAATGATATAGTTATAAATCTAATGTAACATTTCTGTACGTTAAAATGGTTATATTTCTTCAAAATGTAAACTTTGGTATTGTCCATAATAAGACAGTGCATGCACCCAATCAATAGAATTTCTGCTCATTTATTCCTGTCAATCAGATAGGATAGTATATCTTATACCCACTATTAAAAAGCCAAATATTTTCTTTCTCATATTTAAAATAAGTGTCTTGAATTTCTTGGATCCACACAAACGTTCATCTGATGTGGGGTTGTGTGTAGGTGTGTGTATAGCATGTGTACAATGTCTGTATGACCGTGTGGGTGTGTGTGTGGGCGTGGGGTATATAAAAAGCTGTGCCAGCATTTACATATAATAAAGTTAATGTCCAAAAGTTTAAAGAATGCATAATAATCTCTTCATATTATGAGCATCCTTTGGAACATTAACTTTAGTAATGTATATATATGTACTGTTTATATCTATTAGTATTAGCTAATTAACTAATTAGAGGACTTTGAAAAGTGATACTTGTGCTCACACTTTAGCTTTTGTTAACAGAATAAACCTGTATGTATAGCAAGATTGAATGTTTAGGTTTTAGTATGTTAAGACAGTTATATTTATTTATAAATCACAGCTCTTGGTCTCAAGATCATTTGTGAAAGTTTAAGAGCTCTATAGGGGGTTTGTAGTTTTGCCTGCACATTTTTTAAAGATCGCAAAACTCATTGACAAAAATGTAATACAAGAAAAATGCTTTTTAAATCTCGAAAACACTTAATTTGCATATTATGCAAATTTTAGGTTTTAAAGCAATTTTGTGAAAACAGATTTAGAAAGTACATGACTTTTGAAAATGTTGATACTACTTGCAGACTTACTTTAAACTGACATCCATTTGAAGTACGGAATGTTAAAAAAATAGTGGGTGATAAAAACAATAGAGAAACAAAAGAAATTGCAACAACTATATTTCCTTTGTTTTTATTGTTTTGAGGCACCGGCAATTACATAAAACGGTGAACTAGAATTGACGAATCTATCGAACCGAATGTCCGGATCGAAGGGATAAAAACATGTTAAAGAGAAAAATTTGATCTGGTGAATATGTAAAAAAACAATTTTGACAAAAATATTGACATGTTGCAGGGGGGGTCAATCCCTCCCCTACAGTAAACAGATTGGTTCAAAGGTCACAGACATTGAAAAACAAATGCAGTGAAGAATCACTAAACATATGGGGGGGTACTAGATGGGAAAAGTCATGTGTGATGATTATTTAAATGGTCGGATTTTGTCAGTTAGGGTAAAGTTGTATAATTTGTTTCTCTTCTGCCTAAACAATTGAGCCAATTGCAGCCGAGTGGTCAGAAGAGCCACTGACTATGGTGTGTTCGAGAAGACACTCATTGTGACCCTATAGACCTTTTAATGCCATCTTTACAAGTGTTACACCTTTTGCGATCACATAGAGGGCAAGACTTATGTTCAAGAACCACCTTGTTCTTAATTACCAACATTTTTGTACAAGTCAATTTGTTTATATATATCTTACATGTAAGTCAAAATACAGGGCGTCACAAAAATATTGTCCTCTTGAATACCATCACTTGAAGCTGTCTGCATCATGATGCTCTGTGTTTTCAGTTCAACTAATCTGACATTTACAGTAGACAAAAGTCATCAAATTTCACTTTTTTCATGACGACTGAGGATTATGTAATTTAATTGTGTTGTAGCTGTTAGCACTTACACTTAAATTGCATTCAGAAAAAAAAATGGTCCACGACCTGAGTTGCATCCATAAACATTCATCTTGCATGGTATCATTGAATAATTGTGGTTTTCACCAGTGTGTGCGATCTGATCTCTTGTATATGCGAATGATAATACGTCATTGTCGAGAATTCAACAATGCACCTGAATTTTTAAAAATTTAATTCTGTGAAAAAATATGAGTCTGCTAGATCTAGTGCATCAGCGGCGGCAAAGTTTGCAATGAGCTGCTTTACAAGTGGGTGGTATTCTTGCTTAGGAGATAGGCAGAATGTGTACAGCTCGAAGTTCTGGTGTATGCTTGGTAAATGGAATCTTAACAACTTTTGTTTACAATAAACAAATCGATACAATTTACAACCTTATTCAAAATTGGACCGCAACAATGATGATTTTAATCATTGAATTCAACTATTTGAATTGCGTCCTATTACGACTGTACCTGTTTACAGTCATCATGGAAATTAATTCAAATACGACATAAGTGAATATGATGATGACTTGGCCCAGTGTGAACACCCTTAGATATACACTTGAATACTTGCATTGGAAATGCCTTGCCCTGTTGAATAGAGCCTTTGGCTAAAGCAAAAGATATATAAGATAAACATTTGAGGGGCATATGGTAATGTGTTCTTCCATACGATGTCTTAACTGTGTTTGTTGCAGAATTATCTGTTATAAATAACAAATGATAACCCCACCACCCCCACCACCCCGTGGCATGTTGTGCATGCACTCTTGTAAAAGGTATTTTGGAACAAATAGTATAGTTCGGTAAAGCCGCATTTCAGTCTTTAATTCGATTGTTCGTTGTTTATTGTTTGTTGTTTTTAATGCACTGTCAGAATGAAGAGTGATGCTACTGTATAAAAGTGATGTTCAATAAATAATATTTTGTCCTCTATACTCATGGTTTATACTATACTCTGTTCGTTCAAGTTTGGGGTTACGTCAAACTGCGAAGTGTTGGTTTTGCACCCGAGAAAAGAAAAGAAAACGCACGCGTCGACCTTGGAATTGCCAAATTTACGCACAACGACAAAGGTTGGCGCGCATCCAAACGCTAGAGCGAATGCAGAAGTCTGCATCATGAGTCACCCCCAAACTGAGACCGAAACAGACGTATAGCTCAGCATTTCAAAGCGGGAAGTTTTAAAATGCTTAAAGAATGATATTGGTGCTGACAAGATAATAACAAAAACTGTTTTGCGGGTCAATTCATTAAATCTGATTGTTTGGCTGCCGGCATAGAGATTACAAGTGTGTGATGATTTCAATGTCACAGGCAATTGAAATGACCCTGCTAGCTACATTGAAATAGCCACAAAAGATATGGCCATGCGTTTTAAACTCACAGACCAAACAGGGTGGATGGATGGTCACATTTTTCACTGTGGTCGTTTAGTTTTTTTTAATGAACTTTTTGAAGTAAAGAGATATGGCAGTAAATTTGGTATCAAATGAACGCCTTGAAACATTAATTATTAAGTATGGAAAGTTTCACTGAGGTATCTTGAACATAGGCAGAATAGCATTCAATTCAATTGACGAAGTTGGGGGTGGTGGAGGAAGCGGTGCATGAGGAAGCGGTGCGCTATGTATAATCTCTATGGGAAATGTAATTTTATGCCCTTGAGTGCAAATATGTTGATATTTTCTTTAAAATCAAGTTTTTCACCAAATTTGGGTATATATAGAGCTGACAGTATCATCTTTATGTTTTATATTGTAAATCCCTAAAATAATACACTGCTGTAGGCCCTTGATAGGCCTACTAGTAGGTTCTCCAAGACAATAGCCCTACTTAATTAAAATAATAATATAACAGTAAGAAATACATTTCATCCAAGTATTGATTTTATTAAAACCCTGCAGCAACTGAACCTATATAATACCATATAGCTATAAAGACCAATGCACTGCTTATTTATTTCTTTTGCTTCATGTTTCAGAAATCCGAGGGCATCAAATGAATTGACTAGAAATCATTGATGAATTTGGTCACCAAAACCAATATCCAAATGGCACAAAGGTACCAACAGGCTATTATTTTGAGCAACATCAGGCAGGCAATCCTCATCAGTACAAAAGGTACTATCATACCAAAGGATTGTATTTTATTTTGGGGATTGAACTTATTAAATCTCGCCACGGATTTACTACTTTGTCAAATTCAGACTAACGATATTAAGTGTGCCATTGCCAAGTGAGAAACACAAAAAACATTCAAATCTTTCTAAGATGTCCTGACTACTGTAATGAACTTTACACCAACTCTGTGTTAATAGCTGTACAGTGTAAATGGACATGAAGAAAATTTAAATTTGCTGGTTGACAATTATGATGTGCATTATACATTTTTACTTTTATCGTTAACATGTTGAGTTACAATGCACGGCCATATTGCTCTCTTTCTCATTCCAGTGCACTTGTGGCAAAAAAACCATTTCAATCTTCCACAAGTTGAAGAAGTTTATTCTAAAGGAGAAAACAATCACTTATATTGTACGATGACCAAGAAAACCCATGTGGGAGGCGGGTTATTGAAGTCTTTCTATTGAGTTGCCGACCGAAAACGCATGTTTTATTTTGGTCTTTTTTGAACAAGTTATCATTTTTTGTGAATGATAACCCCCCTACAATTATATTGCTGCTGGAAAGGCGCCTAGTCTCAGCTGCAAAGAAAATGCCATCAAACAGATATAGGTGTAACCATAAGTTTTTTTTGACATTTAACCATGGGTCATCACTTTCAGTTGACATTTTGCCTCATTAAATAAAGTAGCATTTTTTTTAGAACCTTACACTTACAATGTTTCGGTGTTTTTTTGGATTCCTTGTTCAATTTCCCTTTTCCAGAAAATGTCTACTTTATTGTGGTGGGGGGGTAAAGTTGAAAGATCTGATCATTTGAAGGAAAAAACGTGTCTCAAATTTCAAAAATGGGTGTGGGACAAAATTCGGCGAGGTTTAAACGCATGGCATATATGAAAGCAAGTATCTTTCCTCTTTTAGGTTAATTACTGCATATTGTCTAATAAATCCCAAATAACGACCCATTTTGTGATCTAGCCTTGTTCCCTCCCCACCAATTTACTACTTTAAAATTGAGATAATTTTGTATATTATCTGAACCATTGGTCTTAATTACATTCTTTAATATGTTGCCTAACTAATGCAGGTTGTGGTCATCTGTAGAATTAGAATGTTGTGGTTTTTGTCCGGATTAACAACACAGTGGATGCTTTCACAACCAACATCACAAAAGGCACTCTATTAATGCCCCTTAAAGTTAGACATTTTGGGGGATTGGAGCTTTTGAGGTGGAATAGGGCAAAACAAAACTGATTAAGTAGGCAATGTTTTGGAACAGTTGCAGCAAGATTTTATTGTGCACAGTGATCGCTTCAAATGCAGATAGAATTAAAAGCAGAATACAACAGCAATGACTTGCTGGAACTTCAAATATCCCAAGTTTAAGGGGGGACATAATGTTTAAAATCCCTTGAATACCTTAAAATATGTGAATTTTTCACCATTCCTGTGGCATTGAGCAAAGGCAAGCTGAGACAAACTTTTTTTACTTGACTGA
>JAMKCH010010397.1:0-29187 GCA_023653785.1 Ophioderma brevispina | reverse complement strand
TGAGGGGTTTGTGAAGAAAATTTGGTAGAATGTGGCTTTTGGACTGAAAAGTCGGGTCTCTGGAAATGGTCCAAAGGGGTCACTGGAACGAAAAAGAGCTGAAATGAGAACTTATAGTGGTACAATACCATACTTCCTCCCAATGTGAGAACTCCCCCCCCCCCCCAACCTGTACAAGTTATTGTTTTGCTTGTCATACCCCATTTTGAAACATTTTTAATGTTTTATGTAACCACCTTTTTTACCATTAACATTTAATTTCCAATTCCCACACACACGGCAATATGCAAACACACACACCACCAATGTACACATACCAATATTTCATAAAATATGAAGTGGCATTCAAATGAAAAAAAAGACTAATTTTTATATTCCTACAAAGAAAACTTTCTAAATTAAAGGTAACATACTTCCATTTGTGACAACAATCCTTTATTGCGCTACCTATACCTAGTGTAAAATTTCTAGGGCATTGCTATATAAATGAACGCAGAGTGTCAGGGTCATTCTAGCCAAAACATAAACAGCCAGGCCTACACATAAGCACATTTGGTGTAATCTAATTAACTGACCTTTGATGTCCAAAAAATGGTTCACTGTTTCTTGGTAGAGGCCTTACTAACAATGCATGTCAAAGATTCGCCAGACAACGACAGGAACCAAGAGTATTGACTACTAATGATTTTTAGTCTAACAAGAATGTGTTACAAGTGTTCAAGTGTACACTTTCTGTGCGTTTCTTGGTAGTTATGCCTTGTTTCTTTCGTGTTAATGTATTCCAAGGGGGGTGAGTGGTTTTGGCCCTATAAACCTTTTGCTCAACTCCTCAATATAACTGTTTTTTGTTTTCATACTGTGGAGTAATGGGAAATAAGTTTGATGACCTATTGATCTATCACCCAGCACTCTCTTATAGACTTCCTTCGTAAGCCAATAAAAAAATACACGTCGCGGTCTCTAACCGCTAATCCCCTGGCGGGAAGCGGTTTACCAATATTTTTAAATAATCAGCTGTCAATACCCCCTAAACCCAAAAAATTCCCCTTAAACCCCAACAACCCCCCCTTAAACCTGGGCAACCCCCCTTAAACTGTGCAACCACCTTAACCACAACCAGAGCACACTATGCAGTAGCCTATAATATGATGGCATTTAAAGACAACAACATGTTTCACATCGAGAGAGCTTAAGACAAAAATTTTGGTTTCTGATGTACGATAATACAATGCGCCTTTAATCATTTCAATATTATATTTTTTGTTTTTTTAAAACACAATTTTACGCATCGATGGGTAAAACATACCCCACAAACCCACAAAATAGCACACTAATACTAGCTGTACTTTCTTTCTTTTTTTTTTAATTTTCATTTTCACTTGATATGACTTCAAGTGATGTAAGCTTATCAATAGCCAATCATGGAGTAGGCATATTGTAAACTTTATACTTACAATGTCTGTTTAGCTACTTCCCAGAACCACAAATATGCCAAAATTTTAATGGCAATAACTTTGTATGGAAAACCTTTTTATATGCCTCTTTAACTGCAAGGAACAAGCAAATATTGTTGGCTTGTAAATCTTAAGTCCTACCAGATTTTATTCAGCAAGACGATTTAACGGATTATGCCCATGTGTGCCTGCATTTGGGGTTTGTGTCACTCTGTCTGTGAATCTTTACTCACATTCATTGAGAGTAACTTCTACTTCTCAATCTGTTAAGTTTGTTTCCCTATCTCAGTCACAGTCTTACACACCAAATCACATTTTTAAAAACCAAAAAAGAAAAATTAAAAAAAATATTATATATTTGTGTAATAAGCACTCTCATGATGCTTTACAAATGATGATATATCAACCAATTATTTCTCATTTCCCATAGCCAAGCAGCAACTCAGCAAGTGCTAGTGCTTTGTGGACTGGTATGTATGGGTGTGAAAAGTCATGTTTTATGTGATAAAGGGGATCCTGTCATCCCCTCGGCAGAATTTGGAGAATAGTGGTACTGTTGTAGTCAAAGAAGGCACAGAAGGCACCAGGGTTCGGAAACTTCCGGAAGAAACCTATTCTTCCGGAAGGATGGAAGAAACTGGAAAAAAAAAAAAAAAAAAGTGCTTTCTTCAGTTTTCCGGAAGAATGAAGAAGAAACTGGAAGAAGAAACTGGAAGAAGAAACTGGAAGAAATAAAGAAATGTTTTATGAACAACATACTAAATTACACCATATTCATCTTTGCACTTCAAATCATCAAGGCTACTTTAGTTACTTTAAATTTACAATCTGTTTTTTTTTTCAAAATAATTTACAAGTTTATAGCATGTTAGTATACTTTGCAAGTAAATAGTAAAATTTGTTTCACAATTTTGTTTGACTTGCTATCAAATGATACAGATGATAATTTGCTAACGTATTTTCCAAGTCATTCCATGTGCACATTTATGCTATCACAGTTGTAATTGTAGATGCAAACAATGAAAAAGCTGTTAAAATCTGTATGACCAATTGGTTAATTTTAAAATACAAATAAAAAAGTAGCAACCATTTAAGTGTTCTTTTGTTGTAATGCTTAGTGGGAGAACCTGGGTTAGGGGAAGACTAAACAATTTTGAAGTTTTCACGTCTTTACAAGGAGTCTCTACTTGGCCCTGCTGGTGTGAAAAGTGATGAGAATCAGTTTACAGTATTTTATACTTTAGCCTGTGAATAAATGTGAGTTTTATATGCAATTGCATGGGTTAGGTAGGGGGGGGGGGCCCGAACCTGAATGGTATTTTGAATTATTCACTATATTTCATGCACTGTGTTAATAAAAAACCAAAACGGTAAGTCATTTGCTTTAAAAAGAGAACCATTTTTTAAATGACTCTTTTTTTTTCTTCACTTTAGTGGAAGAAACAGAATAGAAGAAGAGAAACTGGAAGAAAACCGTTTCTTCCTAAGTGGAAAACAACGCGGTTTTTTCCACTGTGGAAGAACTGGCGAACCCTGGAAGGCACTGTGGTGGTTAATTAACAATTAACAAAAACACATAATTAACAATGCAAACAAGTTTTAAAAGATGAGTCTTGGTAAAAATAAGATTGTTCATTATTTTTACTTATTGCAAACAGAAACAAAATGTTGAAAAAGAAATAATCAAACTGGAAAGGGTATCACTTTATTAAAATACACAGAAAGTAAAATGAAAGTGCCACCCTAATACTTCTTGCATGGACAGGCCCCCTAAAGAATGGGATTTTTGTGGAAATTCCCATGCTGGCAAAACTGACATTTATGTGGTGAAAATGGTCCCAAAACGGGTGCATTGTGGGATGAACTCAATACACCCTTTGAGATAGCAGTATGTTTGTAAGGCCACTTATGACTGTTTGGAGTGAGAAACTTTGGCTGTTTCAAGTTACACAGTGCAAGGTTAGGGAGCCCAAACACATGTGAGTATTGCCATCATTAAGTTGCACTTCATAAATGACACGGGATAATGATTAAATACCAGAGACTGGCATACAAGGACATTTCTATGCTTATAAAGTTTGCCTGGTTTGCAAGCAAACATATTTTACGTCATCAGTACACTTGGTAATGTGAGAAGGGGATAAGGCAGTGGAAAAATTCCGTCTTTTGATTTTGGAAAAGAACTTATAAAAAAGCAAACAAATGGAACTGGCTAATAAGATAATAGCATGGTAATGGAATATATGTAGGTCTATTACATGTTATATTTAGGTGAAAATAAATTAAAATAACATCTTTAAGGAAAAACTTTTTAAAAACTTTGTTTAACTTTTATATCAATAACAGGAGGTCCTTCACAATTAAAAAAAAACAAACCTTCAAGTTTATTTAAAAGGTAGGAATTGAGGGAGTAGGCCTACAATATCTACATTTTGGCTAGGTTGACAGATTATTTCATGTAGTAGCTTTGAGGTAAGATTGCAGTTGTATAATATAGCCTACTGAATGGGAAAATAATAAACCCGGCACCATACGTTTTAATATGTTAATACAGCGATCCAATAGACTACATTTTCCTCTAAAATGTGATTGATTCCAAAGTAGTGTCCGATGTGATGTACTATAATTAATCTTTGTTTTATTGCTGTGTCAAAGGATCTGTTTTAACTTGTTATTTTTAATTCTATAAACACTTTAAAGGTAACATGCCAGGGTAATGTGGGTTTTTAACCTAACTAAAAACATTCACACAATTGCAATGCAACTTTCAATAATTTAGTCATTTGGCTTTTACCACTATATTTCATTTGCCACATTAAATAAGAAACATAATGTAAAAAGGCTAAGGGCCCGATCATAGTTTTTGTGACAAATACTGTATACCGAGTATTCAATATTTAATGTTTCAACAACAATTATGTTTCTGTGATGTTTGCTGATGAAAAGGTATTCTGCAAAAGTATTGTTCAGCATATCCCACAACCACAACTAGAGTCCTAAGAATCTGTCTGTTGTATTTAATTATGGTTTCACTGATGTGCTGAGTACCTTTCATGGCTGCCGCACAGCGCCCTTGACATGTTTACGTGGATATTTTGCGCATTAAAACTATACAAACATTATTATTATTTTATTATAAGAAGATGAAAATAACCACTGATAGTTGGCAAAGCGTAATATAAAAGTTGAAATGAAACCACGTATGGGTTCCAAGTGAAAACCAAAATTGTTATATTACTAGTACTATAGAGTAGCCACTGAATGCCAAATCAAGGACAAGACGCCCAACTGTGCATGAAGAAGTGATACTGGAAGTGATAACAGAACTTCATCTCACTAGATAACACTGCCAAAGTGGTATCAGACTAGGCTGCAAAGGCAATGCCTCTCTAGGCCCGCACTGATAATACATGGCTTTCAGCTTTCCACAGCATGCAGCTTACAGCGATAGGGACAACAGACAATTCAGAATAATCTTTGCATACCAACAACAAATCATGCGCCAAAAACACAAAAGGGCCAAAACAAAATGCCCCAAAACGCAACATCCGCCTCAGAATTTTCAAAATCCACCTTACATAGACTTTTCAAAAGGGAGAAGTGTCATTTACTGCATACCTGCGAGTTGCAAAAGAATTGGACAAGACATGAGAGACTAGTTTATGAGAAGAATATTGGTTTCATATCTGGAATTGCTACGTGATGACAATAGCCTATATATTATAGGCTAACAAGCCCCCTTAAGCCCAGACCAGACCACCCCTTAAACCCGACAACCCCCTTTAAACCACGGAACACACCCAACCTAAAACCCAAAACAATCCCCCTTAAGCCCAGACAACCCCCCCTTAAAACCGGACAACCACCTTTACCCAGACAACCCACTTAAACCCCAACAATCCCCCTTAACCCAAACCCCCCTTAAAGCTGGACAACCCCCCTTACCCAGACAACCCCCCAGAACCTGGACAAAGCCCATTAAAACCGGACAACCCCCCTTAAACTGCGCTGCACCACCTAAACCCAAACAAGCCCCCTTAAGCCAGGACAACCCCCCTTACCTTAAACCCGGACAACCCCTTTAAACCCAGGAAAACCCACCTTAAATCCCCAAACAATCCCCCTAAACCCAACAAACCCCCCTTAAAGCGGACAACCACCCTAAACCCGGGGACAACCCCCCTTTCTTAACTGGTGCAACCCACCTGTAAACCAACAAGCGCCCTTAAGCCCAGACAACCCCTTAAACCCGACAACCCACCTTAAAACACAGGACACCCACCTTAAACCCCAACAATCCCCCTTAAGTCCAGACAACCCCCGTAAACCCGGACAAACCCTCTTTAACCCAGACAACCAACCTTAAAACCCAAACAATCCCCCTTAAACACAACAACCCCCATTAAAGGGACAACCCCCCCTTAAACCCAGACAACCCCTTTACCCCCGGACAACCCACCTTAAACCTAATTCGCGGGAGGGAGAGTACATGAGTCCCACCCTCCATCAAGTTCAGTCAAAATCAGAAATTCAGGATCTTCAGAGATATTTGTTCACAATTTTTTTGGGTGAAAATACCCCAAATTGAGCCAATAATAATATGCAAAATTAGCTATTTAATTAGCAGATCATGCCGCCCATCACAACGCTCTAATCAGCGCGGGAGGACATGATTCCCCACCCCTTCCACCAGTTTTCATCAAATCGGACTTTTTATCTCAGATCGTGTTCACAGCTTTTTGGGTAAAATATACCCCAAATTAAACCCCATACTAATATGCAAATTAGGTACCTAATTAGATAGGCCACGCCCATAATATATCAGATGAAGGTGCATAGAGTCAATCCCACCCACAAGTTACATCACCATAACCTATGGGTCTCATGTTATCGGGTTCACAAGATTGTGTTGGACGCGCCGACGCCGACACCGACGCCTTGACTGATAGCATAATCCCCCTTTCGGCTTTTCAAGCCAGGGGAGATAAAATAAATATGCAAATTGGTACCTAATTAGCATATGCCACGCCATAATCTAATCAGATGCAGGGCATGGCAAGTCCGATCCCAGCCCACACAAGTTACATTCAAACCTAACCCTATGGGTCCTCATGGTATCGCGTTCACAAGAATTTGTGGACGCTTATCTAAACATATGTCAGCGTGTTAGTGTTTTATTGTCATCAAACATTTAAAAAACATTAGTGAAACAAACTAACTAGTCACTGAGATATTTGGGGAGTTTGGTCCACGGGAAACCAGGTTGGTATGGCCCTCGTTATCACAGAATGGGCAGCTTGCCGGCAGTGGCAAGGCTTTGGACCAGGGGTTGATTCAAACTTGCCTATAAACACCAGAAAATCTCTCCTCTTGCGTCAGTACCCTTTAAAATGCTGGTAAGTACTCTTCAGGAAGAAGAAACCTTATGCGGAAAGGCAGTTAATATCAAGAAAAGACTTGAAAAGATTCCATGTTGTCCCTATCCCATACCATATAATAGAGAACACTGAGGCTGATGCCAATTGCACTAACAGGGAACGGTGAATTCACCTGGGTCGCTGTTATGATAAATAAACCCATAGTTAAGGTAGGTTATATCATAAAGGATAAAAACATTGAAGTTAAATGCATGTCTATTAGTGATTCCACACACATGAATTTTAAATTTTACAGAAATGCAAAAAAGAGAAAAGATGTACGCAGTTACATACAAATGAAAGTCTGTCACCTCATTGCCAATGCAACATTTTTCGAAAAATTACTTTTTTGTGAAAAGTGGACCGAACCCCCCAACATGGTTCCTTTTTTTTTTGTTTTTTTGGGCCCCCGGGCCAAAATCTTATTTTGAACATTTTTTTTCAACCAAAAAGTGGACTTTCGTGTCAATTTTCCTAAAGTTTGGTGTCTTTTATCAAAATTATCAGCAAAAAGTGAACTTTTTGGCCCCTTTTGTTGGAATTGGGGGGGGGGGGGGGTGCAGCCGCAACCCCCCGCACGCCCCCTGCCGTACGGTGCGGATGTTTAAAATTTGTAATTTGAAACTACAATTCCCAATGGTTAGCACAAGCCACCAATTATTAACAAGAGCAGACCATCCACAGCAACTTCATTTTCTAAATTAAAATGTAAATGGCCTCCAATGTACTTTCACACTACCCACCAATTATGACAGGCAACATCATCAAATAGTAATCTATATCTAATATCGCCTGTGTGTCTGTCTGTGTGTCTTTCTGTCTGTCCATCTTTTTCTCAGAGTCGGGGGTTGGAGGTCTGAGCCAGAAAGCCAGGCAATCGCAAAATTGGGCCCTTTGTTTGCTTATCCGGGCATTTCCTCTGCTTCTGACTCCTGATGTTTGACCTTTTGCCCCTGACAATTTTTTTGGTGAGGTATAGATGGATCCATCGATGAGCTATGTTTTAGAGTTTTTAGAGTTATGTTTGGTGAAATATGAATGGAATTCATCGATGAGTTCTGTTTTTAGCATTATTTTGGGGCGAGTTATGGATGGAGATCATCGATTTTTGGATAAGTTATGGAGATAATTGACGAGTTATGCTTTAGAGTTCCTTTGGTGGGGTAATCGTGAAAGCTGGGTGACCGCCTAGTAATATTTTAAAGTATTAAAGGTGGGTGACCAGATTAACAACCTCGTCCCCCCACTTTACTTTAATCAAAAGTGTTTATCAAATGTTGACACACATAAACACACATGAACACACACAACGATAAATACCACACACAAATCATGCTGCCATCTAGTGTCTTTCTAATTAAAATCAGACAACCTTAAAAGGAAACTCAGTTTGTCTCTTTATGGCAAATGTGATGTCAACAATCCCCAAGATCTACAATATACCGTTAACTTATCCCTGGGCACACCATCTTTAAAGAGACATGAGGAGATTTCCAGAAAGAAGCGCCCCCAATTTTTGTCGAACCCCGGTTTTTTGCATATTTGGAATGCTTACCAATGTATTAGATCACACCTGAAGTGAATTAGCCGAATACGACGTATTTATGTAATCAGATGATGATTTAGTACTTTCTGTCGTGCACGACAGAAAGTCAAAGCATGTTTTCTACGGCAAGTTCAAAACCAAGGTTTGCATTTTTCCTTGCTTTTGTACTTGTTTGTCCAATAACTTCGAAATTTTCTCGGTAGGTGGTCTAGGACCGATCCAGTGAAAATTGAGACAAATCTGTATCCTCAAAAAATCTCCTCCTGTCACTTTAACTCACCTATCTTTGGCAGCCAGAGCCAAATCGGCCAATAGTGCAGTGTGGTGTAGATCTACGGCTGTTAGGAATCCATCATAGAGACACAAACACACAACAAACTGTACACTTGGATAGGTCCATAGAAACCAGAGAAACAGAGGAATGAGATGATAGAGAGGGCCCGTTGGTATCTAGAGAGGATACGAAGACGCCTTAAGATGAGGGCTGGAGAGCTAACAAACTTACCATCTGACCTGTGAATGAGCCACATCAAGATTAGGGATGATCACTATATCAGAGGAGGGGGAATTTAGAAGAATACTTTTTTTCAGAAGGTGGTTCTTGACTTGGAACCACTATTCTCACCTGCTTTCGCAATCATCTGATACATTATTTTGTAGTAAGTATGAACTATACTACAAAACACCACCCCTCCCCGAAAAAAGTAAAGCAATAAATACATGGAGAAAAATTAAATAATAACCTTGAAATTCTTTTCTCAGAGCATCTTGCAAATGCCAATAGAAGATGCCTGCCGTACATTAATTGATCTCCTGCTATACAATAGCCCATAGGGTGCATTGAGTCCATCCCACAATGCACCAGATTTGTGAAAATTTACCTCAATTGGTCATGTGATCCCACAAAATCCTAATCTTAACACATAAAACCCCTGACCTATACACTGATTTCAGCCCACAAAGCACCAGTACTTAAAGGTAATTTTCAGCATAATCATGAAATGTTGTGTGGTTCTAAAACTTTTGGAACATTCTTTATTCCTAATAAGTACTGTCGTGTGTTTAGTACTGTATGGTATGGGCACATTGCAATGCATTATGGGATTGCTTCAAAACACACTCTGACAGTAGCCTAGATGTAGGTGATGAAATGTGTGTATTGTGTAGAACTACTCTCTATTAGGTATTGTGATAATCTACACGGCCAATTTCTTCATGGTAGTTACCACACAGCTAACACCGAGTAGACATGGATTACCTACCCACCAGACGTACACTCGTCGGCCAGGATTACGTGTATTTTTGCCGCAAAGACGGATAGTGTACACACAGTGGCTGTCTCCCCCATCGTGGAGTAGCTACGTGGTTACACTGGCTCTCAGCGCGCGCAGTATTTCTCATGGCCAATTTTGTTTTTAGATATTTGTGGCATATATTTGCATTTTTTATTACATGTGCGGGTATATGGGGGTTTTTGATGCTGCCCGATTTGAATTTTGTAATGATTTTCCTAAAAAAAATGCTAAACAGAGAACAAATGTAGAGCGCCCTCATTTCATGAAATTTTCATCCACTCTCAAAATGGCATCATGGTAACCGCGGAGTAGCTACGAGGTAGCTGCGTGTCTACTCCGGTACTGTCTACACCACATGCACCTTCTCTACACCTAGTGGACAACTACAGGTTAGCCATTGGGGTAGGTACAGCAGAGTAGCCACATCACTGTATACCTAATAACTGTGTACTTTGTAAGCCCTATCTTGCAGCCTAGCTGCTCCATTAGCCCGAGTGTGTACTGTGCAGTAGCTGCAGTATGGTCCAAGTGAGTAAGGAAAACAGACGTGTAACGTACTATACTCCACCCCCTTTGAATTCAGTAAAGCCCTGTCATCAGCAACCCAAATAGAGGGTCATTCATGAATTCCACACTAGAAATATTGGCTGTCAGATGAAAAAAAAATCAAACTTGTCATCAAAAATGCTTTAAAGTGACGTCTGAATTTGAAATTTTTGTGTTGTGTGATTAATTACTTAAGCTAGTCCTATGAAACTATAATAAAAACAGTCATCTAACTTGCAGAATTAATCAAGAATCAAGGACAGTGAACAAACTAAGTGATAAGTTTAACACTGCATGGGTACCCGGGGGGGGGGGGGGGGGGGGATTTGGGGGCATATTGCAACTCATACAATAAATCACAAGTTGCATTCCCAACCGTGTCTTCACTTTAAAACACAAGCAATTAAAGTGCAACGAGAGATTTTGAGGCACCCAAATAGGTGTCATAATAGTAATTTCAATAGATGAGATTAATTAGATACTCTATAGATTTCTTACCGGTATTTGCTACAGAGAAAGGTCTTAGAAGAGAGGAAAGAAAAAGAAGGTGATTTTGATTGCTTATAATTTCAATGGAAAACATAGCTGCAATTTTGTATTTGCTCTATAAGAAATTAGAACTTGCACAATTTTTGTACCAAAAGAAACATGGCAGAAGAGCCTTCAGATGGGGATATTTTTGATTTTGATGGAAAGCTTTACATCAGGGCAAAAATCAGAACTATTGATTTTTTTAAGGGACACCTGATATGTGAGATCTCTTGTTGCACCTTTAACATTTTAGCCCTAAATGACCTTTGACCTCTGAAGGTGAGCTCCAAATGTGAACATGAGACCACAGATTACATCATTTGACCTTGATTGCACTAAATTCGCTGATATATTGCATGTTAGTATCCATTGGTTACTGGTTCAAGCCTTGGCTCATTCACCTTTTCCGAATTATGATGACATAGGATTTGTGTTGTGATCAATGTGATCAGTGGCTTGTACGAAAGTTTTCGCAAGTCAGTTGACCTGGCAACGGTCTTATTCTAACGTGCTCTTCATCAGCGAATAAACAACTTGTGTAATATCTGAAAATCACAAAAAAGTTTCTGTATGCAAAAAAATGGGCAACATATCCAACCAATAAACTTACCTCACCAATCCAGAAAGAAGCTTTATCTATCTTATAAACAGAAACAAATACGTCCACATGGTAGAGCAGGAACACATTGTGAAGGACGGATAAGAATAGAGCCATTGAGCCATAACACATTCCAATATAGGCAGACAAGCGCATTGTGCTTGGAATGATTCTAACTGGTAGTGAGATAGCTTAAGAACTGCTGGTATTGAGGCAAACAAACTTGGTTGTCTATCATGGTGCTATTTCACACTTGCAATGCCACATGGTCAAGTTCTATATGATTCAGTCAATAGCCGAGTCTTGAAACTGAAACCATGCTTAGTATGGTAGTTACTCTTCAAATTGTATGGATTAATGACATTTTAGAACTAGTCCAATACAATCTTCAGGTGTTTTCATACCTGCAATGTAAAAAGAGAAAACATTTTTTCTTAATATAGTCATCCACCAAGGAAATACATGTAGTCCTAGGCTATTGACCACTTAAATTTTAGTTCTCTCTCCCAATTCATAACCCTTATAGAATAACATCCAATATGGCAAAGTGGAACCAGAACCTCTGTTAAACCAGAACCCCAGACTTTTCACCCTAAGGATATCAGAGGGTTATTAAGTCCACTCCCACAATGCACACCAGTTTTTGGGAATAACTCAATAGGGGCCAGGTGATCCCACAAAAAATCTATTCTTATCAATAAAAACCCTGACCTTTTTATGCTCATTTTAGCCCACAAAAGCCTTAGTACACACATGGAATTTGAGCATGATTATGAAATGTCTGTGGTTCTTTAACATTTGGAACACTTTATCCCAAGACTACATGGTTTCTACAGTGCAGTATAATATGCACTTGCTATTCATCCTGGATTGATTCAAACTTCCCTCTGAGGGATATAAATGTCATCTATCACCCCCACCTCATTTCCTTGGGTCTACTTCCTTTGCCATATAGGCAGGCCATAGAATAATAACTTTGCCTCTCGGGAATTAAAGCAATCTTATTTTTTAACTGCCAAAAAAGTTGCCAAAAATGACCCCTAGGCATAGACTGGATTTATTCAACAGGAATTCAATTTTTTCAAGGGTTTGCAGTTTCTTCCACACAGGCCCGTAGCCAGGAATTTGTGTGGGGGGGTGCGGATGTTCCCAAAGTGGACCTTTTGCCGTACCAAACAACCAATTTTTTTTTTCGTCTCGCTGCGCTCGCCGTTTGACCCCAAATTTTTCAAACAAACCGTCGATCCAAATTCTGAAGGGGGGGGGGGGGGGGGGGGGGTGGGGGGGGGGGGGGGGGGGGGGGGGGGGGGGGGGGGGGGTTGGTGGGGGGGGGGGGAGTTTAGGTGACATAACATCATCGCAGCGTTAAAAAAAAAAACAGTGAATGCGTATGCCAAAGTGATAACAGCTCTTTATCATCCCTATAACACCTCAGAACCCGTAAAACAACAGATTTAAGGAAAGCAGGCAAACTTCAAGCTTGAAAAACGGCACTTAAACATCATAAGGCGGACCTCACATCAAAAGCGGACCTTTGTCCATTTTTGGGGGGGTGCGTTCGCACCCCGAACCCCCCTGGCACGCCAAGAGAAAGAGTCATCCCGCAGCTTCCCACAATGCCATTGCTTCCAATGGAGACTTTTGTACAGTATCCGTGAATCGTGGAGACAAAACATTCTTAAAATGCACGTTTTGATCAATACTGTTTAATTTTTAACCATGTTTCTCACTAAACGATTCACATCAGTACCTGTAGCAAAAACCTCCATTGGAGCAATGCATTGTGGGAAGCTAACTGATTCTTCTCTGGCTACGCCCCTGCTTCACATGTGGAAAGAATGTTGAAAAACATACTTGTTTTTTAACTTTGAAGAAACGGTTTTCTTCTAGTTTCTTCTAGTTTCTTCCAATGAAAATGGAATAATCTAAAAAAAAAGTGATTTTAAAGAGACACTACTGGCAATTTGGAAAATAGTGTGCCCTCAAATTTTTCAAAATCGCTATTTTTGCATGTGTAAAGCTTTTATTACATTAGCCCTGATCTTAAAATGATTAAGAACCAAATCAGCGTCCTTATGGTTAAACAACGATTTTCTAATTAATGTCGAGCACATTAATTCAAGCAGACGACAGAAATGGCGTTTAATAACACAAGAAAAACGAACGCCATATGCAATTTTCCTCACAGCATGGACCCTGTTTGTTTCTGTGACCTTTGTTGTTTTAATATCATGAGTAATGAGTCTATGATATCATGTATGAATACACACATTTGGTTGATTAAAGTTAATGGAAACTTAAAGTTAGCCTACAAATTACCTGATGTCTTTAACCTCTATGAACGCCCTATCTGTTTTTGAGTATGTATTTTTATGTGTAAAATGTATCTCTTTCCTTCATGGCCTATACTATCATTTGAGATGCAAATTGACGAAATTTCATCTTTTGTTGAAAATGTGCTAGTGCCGCTTTAAATTTCCTATTTTAATGGAAATTCTTCCTTGATTTTCATATAATGATTTTTAAATCTACTGAAAAAGGCTTGATCATATTCAATTTCCTTTAAGCACATTTTCGTGCGAAATCCTACTGACAATAAGCCCCATGTTTTTTCCATTAAGCAATACTTACAATCTTACTTTCTTAATTGGTTAAACTTTTCATTTGTTTGCATGCAATAATATTGTGAGAATATATAGTTTTTAAAAGGCTCATGTGAAATGTTTGTGAAAACAGTACAAATATAATCCATTAATTTTTATTATTTCCTAAACAAAATTTTGACTATTGCTAACTGTTAATAAACTAAATCAAGGACAGCCTTGCTGGATGAAGTGCAAAACAGATATACAGTGTACAGAACTTAAGTTTTTTTTTCATAATACATTTCTTCCAATACTTCCACTGGAAGATTTCACTGGAACAGTACAATTCTTTAGACCAATTATTATGTACAAATTCATACATTTAAATTACAATACATTGCAAACAGGTTTGATTTGAATGTAACTTTGTTAACTTTTCAGAAACTTCCGAGACCATCTCCCCCCCCCCCCCAGTTTACCAAATGATGCATTCTGAAAGGCCCTCAGACAACTGTGCAGCATCTGTGTAAACCTTTAAACCTGTGGCCCTGTCATGTAGCAGAATTATAAATGGGCCCCATCCAAGAATAAAGCACTTTTTTGGAAGAGTGCCCCTTCCAATTTTTCAAATATTTGCAAGCCTTTACGTATACCCATCGAATGTGGGTTGTCCCTTCAGCGTGCTTCAGTACAAACCCTCAACACACAAGGACGACATAGGATTGCATAGCATCCCATGTTTTTTATTGACATCAATTTTACTGTTCACTCATTGACAGGAGTAGCACTACTCAACACTGGACACTAAATATATAGGTTTTTACAATCAGGGGTAGCCTCATAATTAAGGTTTTTCATTAATTTATTTTTCAATATTGGTGTTTTTTTTGTCATTTGTAGGCAGTTCCAGAATTTTATAATTTTTTAAAATTGTTTTAGGTGTTCACATCTTCGGAGAGAACAAGTTTTTGACTGACTTCTTTCATTCATCTCCTCACACTTTGGTGGTGGAAAAAACCCAAGTGTATTGATTATTTTCAGTATTAATGTTTTTTTGTAATTATAGACAAATTCACAGAGCATGTTTCCAAAATTCAGAGGTATGCGGTCTTCAGGAACATTTTATTGTTTAGTCCCAACATTCCCTCCAAAATAAGAATTAGGGTGGGGCAAGCAATTTATTGCCCCAAATTTTAAAAGGCACCAAGGCATTACATATATGTAAAAAATTAAAAAAAAAAAAATTTTTTAGGGCACCAAGGGCAAAATGGTATGGGCACCTAAGGCAAATTGCCCTAGTGCCTTAGGTATTTTGGAGCGATTCAAACTTCATTTTTTTTCGGAAAGGACAGATTTTGACGAACCCTGACTTCTAACATTTGATCATAGTGAATACAGGAAAACTTAATGGGTTAGCTACCAATTGTTTTTTACTACAAATGTAATAGAACATAAACTAGAGTTTCTACAGCAAAATATCACAAATCCCTCTGTCAAATTGAGTTTAAGCCTTTATTAGTCTAATATGGACTTACATTTTCAAATTGAACACTACATGTTACGCAAAATGGTCCACATTCTTTTTAAATTTCTGGATATTAATTACTACATTGCTCCAATGTTATTCCTGAATGCTGAATGTGTGTTTCCAATGGTCTTTATGACAGTGCTGATCTATTCAAATATTAGCCTAAATAAAATGAGACCCGCGTGTTAAAGCAATTTCCATACATTATGTACAGATTTTTTAATTAGTCCCTCCAATCATTTTCAAGGTTTTTCTTTGGGCAGCTGTATGTAGTGACTTTTGGATGTCTTTTATTAAGTTTGGCATAGTACCAATTATGAGAAGTACAGACATTGGTTTTATGGGTCACATTTGTATGTTTAGCCAAGAGGTACCCTGATTGTAAACAACCCATAACAGATTTTAGGCCACTGAATTGAGATATGGTCATCCATGCCATTTCACATCTTACGATAGCTTTTACACAACCCTCAACAATGGGCATGACTGGCAGTGGCTGACTTTGTTTGTTATTGTACCATTGATATATACAATGCCAAAACCTCTTTTTTCCTAGATTATTTATGCCATTGAGCAAGTGTAATTCAGAATGTGAAAATTTTAACTAGTAGTCACAATTAAAAAGAATTTTTAGTGCTTAAGTTTCACCCCCCCCCAGGGTTAACAACTAAGTTTTTGAACAAGGGGTTCCCCCAGTGGACCCCTTAACAACCTGGAATTGCAAATTTTGATGGTCCCAATTACAATGCTGAGGTCCACATTGTTTGATTGTTAAAAATTGCAAGGGTCATCTTCATTCAACTAAGTTTCAATCACTAACAATGCAATACTATAGCAGTCCAATCTGCCATGTGCGACCTCATTTTCTTTTTACTATAATTAATTCATGAATTAAAGACACTAGCAGTGATTTGAAAAAATATTTGAAATTTGCAAAGAGCTTCCCAAGTGAAGAATATTCCCTGTAGAATTCTCATAAGTTACCTTTTTTCCAGCTGTAAATTGAAAAGAAAGAAGAAAACGGCAGTGTTCCAAGACTATTCTCCTTCAATCCGTGTTTTAGTAAGTTGTCCCGTTCGGACATTATGACCAAATTCTCCGATCTGTCTTTATTAGGTTGCTTCTTGTCCTATCAATTTGCAGGGTATGTTAGGATCCTCTACTTGTTTTACGTACATTCTAAATCTGATTTTTGATATTTTTCGATTTTTTGATTTAGCACATCACTGATAGTGTCTTTTAAAATATGCTGTAGTTAAAATGAACCTCAGTTGAACAGATTACAAAAGTAAAGCATCAATCAATTTAATTGTCCAATTTTGTCCATTTATTGAAAGTGATAACATTTTTAAAGTGTAATTTTATTGTACAAATGACAATTATTATTTTCTTTATAATTAAAATTGCCAAGCAGCCCAAGAAACTACACTTTTCTTTCTGCTGCTTTTTATTAGAAAAAAAAATCATTGTCCCTCAAATATATTGTTTAATTAAATCAAACATGTAACTTTGTTTCTCCAGCTCCCCCTCCCCTCCCATAAATAAAATAAAATTTATCAAAATTTATAACCCCCCTCCCCTCCCACCACCACCAGTTCTAGCCAACAGATGCTTTCTAAAATACACCCCTAGTATCAGCAGTGGGATAGTCCAAGGGGTGAGCCACAGCCCTGGGAGGTGAACCTCAGGTCAAGTGGGTATTATGCTTGTGTAGTTACCATGGTTTCTGGCAGGCTCCACATTATTGATTACAAGGCTAAGGTAGGGTACTTTTAACTCTTTAAATGCTACATTTCATCATGGAGGTACTGATTTCATGGATCTTTTTACGTTTAAAAAAAATAATCCTATGCACATAAACATGATTTAAGATAAGAATTTGGATAAATAAATTCACAATGTGTATGTTTTATATTTTAAAACAAATTGGATGTTTGGAATTAATCATTTTGAATGGAAAACTTTGAATTTCTCAAGCTGAAACTCACTTCAAGGGTTAATGATGAAAATAATATTGAGCTACTGGTTGGCAGTGGTTCGCGACTGGACCAGCCAAGAAAGAAACTTTATTTTGAAGTAATATTAATAGGCCTAATATATGTTGGCAATGTCGATTAATAATCATGTTCTGCTTTATACACTTGTTGAAATGACCGGGAGGACGGATAATTGATATACCTGCATTTCTGTTCTACTTTTAAAATGAAAAAAAAAGTCCAACCTTGTTCAGACCATGCTGCTGAAAGTCGGCAGTTCGCAAAATGTTTAAAATATTCGCATAGGGGATGGGCTGAACTGGGGGTGATTATCACTTTATTTGTGAAGTTTGCCGATGTCAATGAAAAGGCAAACAAATTGTAATAATTATACTGAAGACTGATGTTTTCCCCGATGTTTTTCCCACTACTACTTTAAACCACAACTTCTACAATTTGATCAGACTTGCCGACATTTACGCAAATTAGCCTGGTAATCTTGGGGTTTGAGGACTATTTTTTTCAAAATGCTATCAGTATGCGGACCGCTTCCGATACTGAGGTTGATCAGAAAACCTAATCATTTTCTGGGAACTCCATTGTGCACAAGACAACGTTCATTTGAACTATAATCTTTAGTTTGGAAGCTTATTTTTTCAAATATTTTCCCCCCGATGATTTTTTTTGGGCTTAAAATTTTTTTGCGGCTGTGAAAATTTTTCTGGGAACCCGGCGTCCCGCGGATTTTTACGTGCTATCCAGTCATTAGGTATTTGTACTATTAAGTGAATCTTCACCTGACATCGCCGGAGGACAATTGTGGCGGGGGATTTATCCCCAAGAATGTACGAACTAGATGCGAAATACTGAAAACTGTAATTTTTTGGGATTTATGCAACGGGAAAGTGGCATTTCATCATGGAATTTTAACATTTTGCTGAGTGTACTTGGAAATGTCATACTTGAAGTCGGGGTTGATTTTTTTTTGCGCGTCCAGCTGGACGCGTTAGCTCAATGAAAATCTATTTTAGCGTACCAAGAAACGGCAAAGAGAGCGTCCTGGACGCCAAAATGCAACTTAGTCGCGAACCCCTGGCCTGCGCTCGTGAAAGACACAATCCATCTTTCACCTGTATCATATTTTTACCATCACACTCATCGTCGTTAATATTTTATACTATACAGCTCTTGGGCATCAATATTCTAGCACGATTCATCTGCTTCTTCTTCACATGTGGTGGGCGACTTTTGTTTGGTCCTTTAAATCATTTTTCACATTGGGATTTTTTTTAAATCATTTTCATTTTTACTATAAGGGCCGGCCCTGTTCGAATGCAATATAATGCAGCGGCCTGTGTAAAAGACACAATGATAAAAGCTCAGCCCATATCTTATAAGGCAGACAATCGTGCACAATATTCAATTTTGTATACTTGCACTCAGACAGTCAATAGTGTATACTAATAGTATTTGCAATGCTATGCTTCCAAATTCCTCAGGCAATGCGTCTGTGCGTGCAGGAATTCTCACACTCAGGTCTCAAGTCAAGTCATGCAAATAGTAGCTAGTAAGTTATACTGCCATTTCTGCAGGTCATACCTTTTACTTACCTTTTTTTGTCTTGCCTTCTGATATGACAAATTAACAATACCAGTAGGCATAGACTTCTCCTTTCCTCTCTCATGAAGGAATAAATTAAATTAACCATTTGGAAAGTTTGTGAATTAAGACAAAAGCGCAACAGTTCCACAATCAATCAGTCAATGCATGAAGATTTCCCGGAAGTGGTCTTTTATTTTTAAGCTCATACACACAACTATATATGCCCCTTGTGTACATTATTTCTCTCTATGCACCGTAAAGCATTTAGTGTTGATAACGAGACATGACAAGCTCATTCGACTATGTGCCACGTCGACGATTATTTTTGTGATCCTAAGCATCACCCCTGCAAGCGCACATGAACAACATGATAACCAAAAGAAGGCAAAAACTAAAATGCACAATTTAATGCTGACTCAGAGATTCCCAATGAGGGCGCACTCACTTTTGAAACAATTTGTGTTTTTTGCATCGACATATAGCTCGAACACGTCGGAGCCCGGGCGAACACATATGTACAACGACCAACCCAATATGTAGTGTCTAGTCAGAGCAACAAACCTCGGACTAATTATACAATAATGCTTGTCCATATAACTAAACACTGTGTGAAATAGCTAAGCTCAAATCGAAGTCTCATATAGAAAAATCACAACTTTGTTATAATTTCCGGATCCGGAAATTTAGTTATACACAGTATCCTAGCCTGTATACCTACACATAAATGTTTACTGCATGGAAACTAAACACCCGATACATCTCAACCTTTGGAATTGGGCTTTTAGGTGACTATCTTTAGTTCTAGTTGACTTCAATAATACAGCAAAGTTATATTTCAAACATCCTCTGACTCACAGCTTTAAATGCAAATATCTGCAATGAAATCGAATTTAGAAATTCAAACATTTCGCCAGTTTTTTTTATGGATAAAAGTACAAAGATTTTTTTCCACAATGTAGAGCCATTCTGCATTCACATCACATAGTTCTGAAATTCATCACCCAGAAATAAACAATTAGGGATTCCATTCTGCCTATACTGTGGGAAATAATTATGCAATTGCTCAATGAATATGGGATCTTAATTGGGTTTCTAATTGCATTTACAAAGTTACTTTGGTGAATTAACTCCACCAATCTCTTCATCAATTTGAAAACATCCATTCCATTCATTCAGTTTCAGTGGAATCAGTGGGAATTGATCTCTAACGGGGCGTGTTCCGATCGTCCTTTGGACCCTCCCTGATTACCCGGAATTAGTACTAGTTTTAACCAGATGAAAGGCCGTATTTTTTTTCAAATTGTCGTCCTGAATTTGAGCTTCAAAATCAATTTCCATGCCCAAGATATGAACAAAAAAACCGCCGTTTTAGTGGTTAACCATCGATATTAGCACAGTTTTAATAGGGCTTTGCACTATGCATTAATTGCTTCTAACCATCAAAACCGCAAGTTCGTTTCCCACGGTCTGATGGGGGTATTTACAAGTGCCAGGCTCCCATATCAAGTAGAGACACAAATAGACTACTCGGAACGAGCACCTTTAAATATAATTGTATACCTAGAGACTTTTTCATTTCCAGAAGAAAGAACACTTTTCTAAAAAAATGTTTTCCTGGGATGTTCTTGGGATTCTGAAACCAGTCCAAAGCAAACCATTTATAAGTTTTTATTTCTACATGTAGCGATCATCGATATGGATGTCATATTCATTGCCTATTTAATTCAAAGGTTTTACTATCATATCCCCTATCGAGACAAATTGTTTGGATCCCTTTTTCATCATCCCAAACAGGGTCAATTAATAGAAACTTTAGATTTTTACCAACCTTTCTTATTCCACTAAATTGGATCTTGAAATAAAATTGTATAGATTCAATCAAGTTGCCAATTAGGATATTAAAAACAATGTTTCTCCGATTTCAATTGATAGTGGTAGTCCTAGATTTGAATAAAATGTCAACTCAATTGACTTCCACACATTAGAATACTATAGATCAAGAAAGCGTGTTGATGTTAACCAAAAATATTTTCGAGCTATCCAGGATGAAAGCGTGCGTTGTTCCTTTGTTTGAATTTATAAATGAAAGAGCTAGTCTTCTCATTCTTACCTATAAAAGTGGTCTTCAATTATGTCATTTTTGGATCAAAGAAATTACGATGTCGTTTAATATCTGTAAAGGTGCGCTAATTTCACACTAGGAAAGAGAATGGAGCCTGGAGGATTTCAACCTTCGCGTTACCCTTTCTTCCTTTCATAATTTGTGCATTTCCTGGTTTTATGAGATTGTTAATCACCACTTAATGGTTCTTTTCTCCTCCCTCCTCTTCGTTGGTGAAAATGTTAAAGTTCCCTCCTCTCGGCATTGGCGTAGCCAGCTAGCTTTTTTTTCGGGGGGGGCAAAGTGGGGGCACATATATTTCGGGGCAGCATATAGTAAAATTTGTTAGTAAGATATTGCCTTATGTAAATCACAATTATTTCAGGGGGGCAGAGGGGGGAAAGATTCCCCAAAAGGGGTGGGGCAGCTTCCCCTGCCCCCCCCCCCCTCCGGCTACGCCACTGCCTCTCGGATCGGGTATACATAGGCCTACAGTTTTTTCGTACCGGTGTAGAAGTAACCATAGTCCGCCGTACTCCTAGTCCGGGAACCATGTGAACAATAGGGCAATCGATTCAGTTGACTCTTTACGCACTTATTTCACGTTTATTATTCGTATCGTCTATGGAAACCCGACTATGGCTCCCACCGGACTATAATCTGCTTTCACAATCACATACGGCCGCCGGATCACCGATTCATCCTCCTGAAGAGACGTCAATAATGACACATTCCTAACATTTTTCATTGAACGTATTGTGTTTCTACCAACAAATGGAAACCAATTTATACTATCGACAGACCGTATGATAATCTTCTGGCCAGATAAACCTACATTATTACTGTCGCATCTGTTTAATACACATCCCAAATCTCACAACCACCCCTCATACCCCCCCCCCCCCCCACCACACCACCAGCACCATAGGCTTCAATCCGAGGGAGGGGGGTATACCTGACTATATACCACCCTATTTTGATGAGAGGGGGTGGTCAATTCGATCGCCCCCCCCCCCCCCAATGTTACGTCTCATTGGTTGCCTGCACCGCCAATACTATGTCGAACACCGGGTGTCGAATTGACCAATGAGCATTGGGATTCGAGCCCTAAACTCACAGTGTCTGGTTTGCCAACCACCATCCGAATCTTGGTTTAAGAAGTTGGTCAACTATACGGATTAATAAAGCTCAACACACGTAACAATGAGATTAATCGTCACAATAACCCACGTATCGAACATCAATGGTGATGGCTAACTTCCAACCCGCGGAATGACCAAGTTTCTTGCATTATCATGCTTTGAGGGTGTCCGATATTCGATAATATCGGATCCTATGCCTGATAATGAGAAAATTGGATTATTTGCGCCCAATATTATTGTCTCTCGTTATGAGTTTTAAATATTGGGCTCGACTGCGTCTCGCCCAATATTTTTTGCAAGCTCATAGCTCGACGCAATAAATTTTGGCTGAAATCAATCCAATTTTATACAGATCGTCCGTGCATGTGCTTTTGACCAAAAATAAACCTCATAATTTTACTATATTAGTTTAAAAATGTATCTAATTCTGATTCACTAAACATTTTAGGGTTCTAAATGCAATTTGTATCGCGCTTTACCGCTTATGAACAGTAACGGATCTTGTCAGCAAACCAACCCTGTTTTCATCATTCATAAATTTCATAAACCAACCTGCCTCCCCCTCCCCCTCCCCAATGTCCAAAAGAAATTTGCGCCACTGGATCCCCATAGTGATACACCACTGACTATATTTTGTTGCCTCCATTTTGATGATTAAAAATATTATTTTAATTTATGTCTCTATTTTACTTGAGAAAATATTTTCTCACGGAAGAAATGGAATTCCCCTATCGTTAGATATTGAGATCATGCGGTTTTATTTACTAGATAGAGATTGTGCAAGAGATGACCGGAAAATCCCCAAAATGCTCAATTTAGAAGATGAGTCAAGTTGTTTATGCTTTGAGATCAAACAGATTGCAAAATTAACATGTCCATTTATGTGAACTCAAAATAGGCCAGTCAATAGGCTAGCTATTTATGCATGATGATTTGGGAATATCTATTTTTTACGGTTTTTAGGGAATATACTATAGTTGTAATATTGTGTACATGGAGAGATATCACTGAGAGACCTCTTTGCCAGTCCAGTAAAGGCAAAGTAGCTATAGAGTTCTCGCATATGGCCTAATCTGCATAATGGTAGATCGGTGTATAGTACTGGCTGGGATTTATTTATATTTTGTATGCCACTGTGAGCTTGAAAGCTGAACTGGCATCTCTGTCATCTTTGAGGCAAAATTAGCTTCATTTTTTGGAATAATAAAATATTCCTGTTTGTGGTCCTAAATAATGTGGACATTTGCGACGCAGACTTTGTGTAACTTTTGGATTAGTGCGCAGCAATCTTAGTGTCTGTAAGATGGACAACCCCGTCCGTCTTGAACTGCTGGACAGGACTGAGAAGATTCCATGGAATGTATACCGTGGATTTTATACCGTGGATTCATAATGCATGCTGTCTTTTGGATCTTCGCTGTGAGGACATATCATCTTTGAATGCAACGCGTCTTTTAGCTCTGGACTTAGAGGACTTTTTAAATTAAAAGTAGGATTGTAAAATCATTGAGTGTAATATTATGAATTGTAATTGTGTTTTGGACATACCAAATTCTTGAAAACCTGATTCAATCATAATTAGTGTTTTATATACATTTAAGAATCATTTTGTTGGCACAAAGCTCAGCGCTCATTTGTTTGTGTGTTTAAAGGTTATTTCTGACCTTTGACGTCCCAACGTGAAGTTCGTTGACAACACCCACCACCGACACCATCAGATGACCCCTCACCCTGACGGACCTCATTAAACCTCATTGCCCGATCACAACCAAGAAGGCTTGGTATAGTATATATCTTGTCACTATAGTCCTGTGACAACCAGTGCCAGTGTTTCTTATAATATCTATTTTTACACCAGGGAGGAGAACTGAGGATTTCAATAATTTCTGATTTTTGAGATTGTAATCCTTTATTCAATGTTCCGCCTCTTCCCATTGATGAAAATATTCACTCCATCCTCTCGGATGAATAACTTTTTTACGGACCCGCCCCCCTGACCACCCCCCCCCCCCGCTGATCATCCACCCCTGGCATAAATAATAACCCCTCCCTACCATTTTCATTGAATGTACTGTGATTTACCAGCAAATAATAAAACAGTATACCATCAGCCAGAACCGTATGATAAGCTTCCTGACCAGATAACCCGAGTTTTTAATGCCGCATCTTCTTGCATGCTTGTAACGTTCAATTAACCTGGAACAGCGCACATCCCCCATATCCTCTGGACCCATACGTAATCTCCGAAAGAATGAGACCGTGAGGGTATACCCCAATAGTTTTGATGAGAGGCTCCATGTTGACTCGCGTGCATATTTTTTTGACTAAAATAACCTCACATTTTACTAGTTTAAAATGGTTTCCGCGCGATGTTATATATGATCAATAGAATTACACTAATTTAAAAGACTTTTAGGTTCTAAATGGCAATTTTAAGCGATTTTTCGCGCATTGTATGGTATGGATCTGGTCAGCAACGCCTGTTTTCATTTCATAATTCATCAACCCCCCCCAAGTCAAAAAGAAATTTACTCCACTTGACCCACCCACCCACACCCACCCCCCCCCCCACACACACCCACACTATTGACCTATATAAGAAGATAGGGTTTAAAGAGATTATTGGGGCATCCTAATTCATGTCATATGCAGTATTTACTAGATAAGACCGCCAATAGATCTTACCTGTATTTCCTCCAATTCATTGAAAGTGAAAACAAAGACGATTTTGAATTTGTTTAATTTCAATATAACATTGGCATGAAGTTTAAGTGTTTGCTCCTATAGTATTATAAATTGCATATTTTTGTACAAATGTAATTCCTCAGCTTAACCCTTCCACATTAGGATATTTTTTATAGAAAGCTTTACATTGGTGCAGAAATCAGAATTTTCAATACTTTTAGGGACAACCTTTTATGTGAAATTTTTGTTGGCCTTTAAAGACACTATCAGTGATTCATCGAAAGAGTCAACTTTTGAAATTTGCAGGATAGCTTAAAGTGCATTTCGTGATTTCAGCACCCTTTCTGTTTTATTCATTGATCACTAGATATTCTGAGAAAAGCTTATTCTCAAAATTAGGCGATCCCGATCTTGCGGTTTTGTGTTATGACCATATGCGCGTTTCCCACGGCCCATAGGCTACTGTGGGGCTGTAATTTCTGTCCGTTTACGGACAAAAATCAAAATTGCGAATTCTTACAGATGCGACCAATTAGCATCTTAGATTGGGCCACACGTGGATTACGAAGGCTACTGTTCAGATGATATAAAAATCTCAACATTTTTTAGGTAAGTCGGGGGGACAATGCTGTGGATCACGAAATGGCCCCTTTAAAAGTGAGGATAATTCTTGGAAGTCCCATAAGTTATTTTTCTAACTGAAGAATTGCAGAAAAGGAAGAAAACGGCAATGCTAAAGATATGACTCTCCCATTCAATTAGGACGTGTATTGTAGTACTTGTCCGTACGGACATTAATTACTAAATATCCGATTTTGTCCTTATTAGGTTGCTTTCAACCTTAGCACTTGTAGTAAATGTTTGCGTACCTGTACTTGTACAGACTGCAAATCTGATTTCGATATTGTTTTCAACTTTCTCATTTAGCAAATCACTGCTGATTTTCCATTATCAAGATCAGTTAGTGAATAAAGAATGTTCGTCTAAAATCTAACACTTTTTTGTTTATTACACCCTGGGTCGTTGTTTAGGAAATCATGATTTATTGTTAGTGTTGTGGTAGTAAGGAATATAAAATATTCATAAAAATCTAAACTATTTTCATCTTAGTAATAAACATTTATTCAAAACTAACCCCCCCCCATAAAAAGGACGTTTCTCTTGTAAAAAAAAGTGAAAAACGACGGGCATATGTGATGAAAATGATTAAAAAAAATGTCACTTTTTAGAAACTCGTCGAGGCAACTCTGCACGAATTCATGATTAGCGACGGCGCGTTTTGTAGCGTCCGAAGTTACACGTAAACACGCCCCATCGTTTGTAACTTGTCAGTGGTTTCAGTCATTCATTGAGTTGCACTGTTTTCCTGGCGATCGCATTCAGGTCGTCTCGGCCTGGATATTTATGTATCAATGGGATTCTATAAAATGGAACCAACCTTCTGATCATGTCGATACATGATATACTGTGTGTGTTAGCCATTCTATGTCGTTTGACAAGTAGGATATTATGCTGCAGGACAATCATTCGAGTTTAGGAGTATGTATTGTTGGTGGGTTACCATTTTTGCTGTTCGTGTTTTGTTGTGTTGACATGATCGACGACGGGACGTGTAGGACTGTACTGTGCTGCTCAGTACTTTGTGGCAATGCCATACATTGCATTGGTGTACATTTTGCGTCGTGTGTACCTGTAGACTCTTTTCAAATAAAACACACTGGTGGAACTCACACACTTCATTGTTGACAGTACTACAAGATCACTATTTCTGTACACCAAATCTGTATGCATTTTATCTGCTTTATTGGAGTCTAAAAAAAAAGCATCCAGATCCACCATCAGCGACCATGAACTGAATGAAAATAATAAAGTTACAAACATTTATTTTAGGTGCAACTAGTAAAAGGTACTTCTAACCGTGAGACGTTTTTAATTTGGCGTACTCGCATCACTGTAGAAGCACTTCCGTATACTAGTACAATAACCTGTAGCAAGCAGTGTAAAATGAATAGCCTCCAAGAAAAGTTTCGCAAATATTCGCCTTTTTTCGGAGCTAATAAAAATTGTTTAATATAATCCTCGCTCGTAAAACAATGCACACACTTACCTCAGAAGTCTTTTATCTAATATATGCATAAAATTCATATGATAATTCTGAGATAAAATTCAGGGGAAATCCTTCCACATATAATTTGTATAGTTCCACAACAGTGACGACAGCGGCTACTAGCGCCATTACTCAAAATGTGAAGGAAATTGTAGAATGTATAGTTTTGTTTATTTCTAAGCATTTTTTGCGAAACACGGTCCCTGACCTGTGATTATTTGTATTAGAAGGACTTGAGCAACAACTTGGGTGAGAAATTTTATCTGAGTTGTATTGTGAATTGAGTAAATTTGCTGCTACACGTTTTTAAGTACACTTTTTCTGCAAACCTACAAACAGCTTCCATAACGACAACGTCTTCCGATTAAAGAATGTTCTGATTGCTCGATTTTAGGTTGCATTGCAACTAGGTGCAACGCTACGCAGCATGCTAGCCTACTGCTAGCCTGGTCCTCTTATATAGACAGAGATGCAATCATTCAGCCTCAGGTTGTTCGCAGATCCTTCTGATTACATGATTAAACATGATTCACCAAGAAAATTTAGAGTTGACAGGTTTTTAACTGAAATTATTTTAATGGAAAAGATAATTAAAAAAAAAGTGAGGGGTCCCTCATCATGCTCATGTCTGTATGCAAATTTGGGCAAGTTAGTTGTCATGATTCATGATGCCGCATGTATTTTCTATTTTGTATTGTAGGTTGCCAGATGTGTTAAAATTTTTGACCGGGCATTGTTTAGTGCCTTTTTTACTGTACAAAAACATATGTTCAATGTATACCTCGTATGCATCGGCGTACACGATTGGTCAATACGCGTCAATGACCATGTGTAAATAAAGGTTATGAATGGATTGGCCGGGACGAACGCCGAAAGTGGGCAAAAATCATGCAATTTCAGAACTGAAATTGATAGTGTAATGAAATTCAATAGTTAGTAAAAAGTATTGGTTATACAACCAGGGTTCATTCATAGTATTGTGATCATGCAACGCTGTGTTATGCCCTCGGGCAAGCCCTCCTCGGGTATAAACAACCATTCATACCCCAAAATACTATTGAATGAATTAGGGGTTCATTCATGGATTTCATGAGTAAACGCTTGTTTTGGCCCGAGGGCAGGCCGGCTCTACTCATGAAAATCCATGATGAACCCCGTTCACAATCATTATTTTGCTGTTGTTTCCAAAATCAGCTGCAAAGTCACTCTTTTCATTCCATGTTTTCGTCTGTCTTCACAATTGAGAAAAAACAGCACGATTGATGTATCAAAGGGGATGTCCATTACAGGACAGGGGTGTGCTTGAATGTGCATACATGCAAAATTTTGAAAGCATGTTTGATTTTATTCAACACATATTCCGAAAAATCATTTTTTTTTATTAAGAGTAAGTAATTGGGCTTCAATATTTAGTTTGAGACAAATAGCCGCTACAATATTATTTTGAGACAAAATGCCGTAGCCACCCATGCTCATGTACACACTTGGTACCCTATTTCTACATTGCCTATCCCCAAAGTGATCAAGAAATCGTACTGCAGGCCATAAACGTTGTTTCTGAGACACGGAATCTAAACCAATCATCAAACGCGGAAATTCTCCTAATGATGTGTGAATTCCATTGAGCATGACTTTTTTGTCTTCAATGTCAGGGGGTGACAAGGAATTAGTTCGACATAAGTTTAAAAAAAACTGTTGATTGGATCTGCAGTCACAAATTTTGTGATTTTCCCCATGCATAGGATTACACTGTTAGTGTATGAAACGCATACATGGATGAAGCCATGGGTTCCTACTGTTACCCATGGAATACAGGTTATTGAAAAGTACAAGAACCTACATGTAATCCACATGTGTCATGGCTCATTATTTGTTTACATGCTGCAATTGCCTCAAAAATAGTAAATATCAGTGAAACTTAACCTTTATTTCATAAGCTGTTGTGACTTCTAAGTTCCAATTTCAACATTAATGATTACACTTGCTCAATTAATAAAAGTAAATAGGGGAAAAGGTTTTTGTGCATTTAAATATCAGGATAATCACAAAAAAAACAGCACTGCCACTCACAATG
>JAMKCH010010396.1:0-130281 GCA_023653785.1 Ophioderma brevispina | reverse complement strand
GGAGCGCAGGCCCTGCCCCCCTCATTGCGAAAGCACCGAAAGCGATGGAGTCGCAGAGACAGGGACACTGCCCCCAGCGGACAGCCACGGCCCGGCGAGCCTGCGAGATGGCGCTCCAGGGGCCTTCGCGGCCTGAGTGGGCACAAGCTGACACTGGGACACCCACCAACCCGCGCGCGCCTCCCCTCAAGCCAAGCGATACAGCAGCGGGCGCCCCCCGCCACTCTCCGCATGAGCTGGTATTACAATACTCTTGGTATAATCGCGCATTCCCCGTCAAAAAAAAATCGTTTGTTTATTTTAACACGACAGTTTTTTAAACCAGTGTCTGAGACAATGGTCATTTTGAAGTGCAAGCGAAAAAAAGCAAACAAAGTGGTTTCATTCGACAATAAGCAACGAGAAAAAAAAAAAACGTCAAGAAAAGTGGTTCGACACTATTCGACCATAATAAGCAAAAAAATAATCTAGTATGCATCTTATTCCGTTAAAAGGCCAGTTTAAACAGTTGTCTATTGAAACTAGTCATTTTGACACAATAGGAAAAAAACAAGGTCCAAGAAAGTGGTTACTTCGACACTAACAGCAAAAAATAGGCAAATATTGGGCAGTTTAGTGGCAACAGACAATATTACGGAATAAGCGTAATTTAGTATGCACTTTATTCCATTGAAAAAGCAGTTGTTTTAAGACCCGTTGTTTCTAGAAAGTGGTTCTTTTGACAGTAAAAGATGAAAAACATGGCCAAGAAACTAGTCATTCGACACTATAGTAAGACAAAACTGTCTAAGAAAGTGGTCATTTCGACCACTAATGCCAAAACCAAGAAACAAAATATGGTTCATTTCAACACTAAAAAGGAAAAAAAAATCTGTTTAAAGGACAGTTTTAAACCAGTTGTTGGAAGAAGAAACTGGTTCATTTTGACAGTAGCAAGCGAAAAAAAAATGTCCAACAAACTGGTTCATTTCGGACCACTAGCAACGAAGAAAAAAACTCCAAGAAAGGTGGTTAGAAAGTGGTTCGACAATAAAAGCAAAAAAGTAATCTAGTATTGCATCTTATTCTGTTAAAATGATGTTTAAAACAGTTGTCTAAGAAACTGGTTCATTTTCAATTGACACTAATAGGAAAAAACTGTCCAAGAAAGTGGTTCACTTCGACACTAACAAGCAAAAAATAGACAATATTGGGCAGTTTAGTGCAACAGACAATATTACGGAATAAAGCGTAATCTAGTATTGCACTTTATTCCATTAAAAGGCCGTTTAAGAAAGTGGTTCATTTTGACAGTAATAAGCGAAAAAAAATGTCCAAGAAACTGGTTCATTTAGACACTAATAAGTAAAACAAACCTGTCTAAGAAAGTGTTTCATTTCGACACTAATATGCCAGACAAAGAAACAAACAAAAACACTGGTTCATTTCAACACTAAAAAGGAAAAAAATCCGTTAAAAGACAGTTTAAACCAGTTGTCTGAGAAACTGGTTCATTTTGACAGTAGCAAGCGAAAAAAAAAATGTCCAACAAACTGGTTCATTTCGACAATAATCAACAAACAAAACGAAAACTCTCTAAGAAAATGGTTCATTTCCACACTAATAAACAAAAAATACACAATATTGGGCAGTTTAGTGTAATAGACAATATTACGGAATAAAGCGTAATCTATTATTGCACTTTATTCCGTTAAAAGGCATTTTAAGACATTTGTCTAAGAAATTGGCTCATTTCGACACTAATAAGTAAAACAAACTAAGAAAGTGGTTCATTTTGACACTAATAAGCCCCAAAAAAAGAAACTAAGAACCTAAGAAAATTTTGAACTGTACACATCTATTCCATTTTAAAAATTAAATCATAGGAGGAATCCATCTCTTTGTTTGATGTTAAAGAAATAACGTGCGACATAATCCATAATATCACACGTATTTCTTCATGCGTTAGAGGAATGGTATAAACACGATTGTCTATAGCGGGTGATATCAAGCTCTATATATAATCGTGTTCAACCCCGCTTGGTTTTTTGTATCGGGGAATCCCATTGAAAACGACGTTCGGGGCTTGAAACACGATTATATATTAGCAGTGGACAAACTGAACCTCTATGCTATTTTCTAAATGAAATCATGTAAGAGGAAACGGGCCTTTCTTTGGATTTCTCGAAATAAAGTGCAACATAATTCACATAATCACACTTATGTTTGTCTTTTCCGTAGAAGAACGGTAAAACACCGATTATTTTGTATATAGAGCTGAGGATATCAAGCTATAATATAATCTGTTTCAAGCCCCGCTGGTTATTTTGTACGGGAATCTCCATTGAAAGCATGTCGTTTCTGGCTTTAAACACGATTATAATAGGATTGGGGAGAATGCCATCAAATTTTATTTGTTCCTTCGTCCGGAGTCGGAAACTTGGACTCTAGCCAGCGAAAAGAGGGGTAAGTAAATTTGAGGGGCTTTTTACGTAAAAGTGGAAGATAGGAAGTGGATCGGTGCTTGTGAAAAAAAAAGATTTTGCAAAATTAAAAATCACTAAAGCCCCGAAATTAATCAAGCGTATATATGCCTATTGGGCTGGTCCGTATAATGAACACTTTATTTCAGTCTATTACGTAAAAGGAACGGTAAATACAATAATTTCTATATATCGCTGAGGATTCAGCTATATAACGTGTTTCAAGCCCTCTTGGTTATTTTGTACGGGAATCTCCATTGAAACAGTCGTCCCGGGCTGAAAACACGATATATATATGCTCCAATTTAATTTGTTTTCCTTTATTTATTTAAAAAAGGGGAATTTTCTTTTGGGGGACTATAGCCCAGCTAAAAGAGGGGTAAAGTAAATTTTGAGGGGGCTTTTTACGTAAAACGAAGATAGGACGGAATTGATCGGGGCTTCAGATTTGAAAAATTAAAAATCACTAAAGCCCCGCAAATTAATCAATTTGTATAGGTCCTATTGGGCCGCGGGTCCGGCCTCTATCACTTTTCCCTTGTAAATCCAATGAAAAACCAAAATAAGGGTAGCCTATTTAATGGTGATAATATTTCAACTTTTCCCGCCCGCAATTTCCCATAAATAGCCGCTGGCCAGGTAGCCTTTTTAAAGAATAATTGTACATTATAATGTCATATTTTACATTTCTTTGTTTGCGTAAAAAAGAAACGCTAACATGTAGGCCTATTATTTTATTTAGAGCAAGGATACGAGCTATATATATTAATCGTGTTTCAAGCCCCCTTGGTTATTTTGTACGGGAATCCTCCATTGACAACAGACGTTCGGGGCCTTGAAACACGATTATATAATGGAAGCACTTAGTCTAATTTGTTTCCCGTCCCTTTTCAGAGTGCAAGTGGTGAATCAAATTAAAATTCAAATGGCTTACCATACTAAACTCTCACGCTCTCGCATGTATCGTAGTTTGTGACTAGTATGTGCGTTCAGGCATGGAATTGGTCCGTTTGTTGCAGAAGAGCTTATTCAAACAAGCTAGGGAGTCAAATTGTGACGTCATACTAACCGGGGCTTATAACACGATATTGCCAAAATTGTCCCGCCAGAGGGGAAAAATCCCCAAGTCCGTTCCGCAGAGGGAGCAACTTCATAGTCGTCTCGTTATTTGGCTCCAATTAAAGCCACTATCCAGCGATTTCTTTGAAATGTAAACAAATGAGCACACCCCCATTTTTCATCACAGTCGCCTTTTTTTTTGTCATTATTGTAGGAACTGGTGTAGTAAATAACCCTGTAAGTGGCTAACTTAACACCCATATTTGTCCAGAAATGCTTTGTTTACTAATAAAGTTGGGGTCCGACTTTTATTAGTAAACAAAACAGTCGTAAATGGCATCTTCAAGACCGCTTTAAATGCTTTAGTATCTGTTTTCACGACAAAGAGTATATAATGTGTGATATGCCCTAACCCTAGCAATTTTTCTACAAAAAATTGGCAATGTTAATTTAGGAACAAATGACTGATAGTGTTCAAATCTGAACTTACGCTTAGCACGTGAACATTTTTTCAATTTACATTAATTTTGCCCAAATGTAACTGAAATTGGTCAAAATTCCTGGAAGAAGAGGGATGAAATAATATTTAGTCATAATTGTACACTTTTTTGAGCCAGAGGGTGCAACCTTTGCCCCCCCCCCCCATGGAATAACCCCTGTGCTTATTCCGTGAAGGATTCCAATTCATAAGTGTGTCCAGAAAAAAGTGTGTCATATGGGTCAGTTTACGGAAATTCTCCATGGATATGGGTGTAAGCTGGCTTCCAAACCCAGGGCAGTCGGTGACAGATGACTGAAAAAAATAAGGGTCTTTGGGTGAGAGACAGCCAAATTGCTCCAAAATAGGAAGCTTTCCGAGTGACAAATTTGCATATTTTCCAAAAAATGAGGTCTTTGGGTGAGATATTTTTGCAAATTTTCTAAAACTAAGGTCTTTGGGTGACGTGGAAAATGTTAAAAACTATGAGGGTCTTTAGGTGATGGGAATGCTGAAAAAGGGATAATTACCCCTTCATACATGTCACTTCGCAAGATTGATTTGCCCCCCTTCCCATCCCTGGGCTGAGAGCCTATACTGGTGGAAACCATCCCTACAGCAAAGGTACAGTTAGCCACAACAAGAACTAGGCACTTCACAATAGTTTGTTTTGCAGAAAACAAAAACAAAAATGTTTCATTTCAGTTAAATTATTGCACTGAGACCACTATTTTGTGACAAGGGTATAGCTGCAGCAACAGGTCTATATTTGCAGCTCTTTGTACTATTGATGTGCTATTACAACACTGTCCTGAATAGGACGCCCCTTCAAATGACTCTCACTGTAGTTGCTAACTTGTTTGATGACCTTTTTTTGTCTTCCAGAGCCTTTTCCATGTGACTGTATACACAGCTTTGGACCCCATAACCCTACCGGAGAGTGCTCAACAAGGGAAGTCGATCAACTACAGGAAGAAACTCACCCCATCGGAGAGTTTGGATGTTCTATTAAATTTGTGGTAAATAAGTCTTCTGTTTGGAGACCTCACCTTGCACCTTGGAGTTGCTTTACCTGTCTGGGTATCAGACCAGAGGGTGTTTTGAATCAATCCCACAATGCATTGCAATGCGCCTATATGTACTAAAACACATGTCAGTACTTAGGGATAAAAAGTGTTCAAAAAGTTCAAGAACCACAAGACATTTCATGATCAAGTATAAAATTCCCTAAGTACTAGCACCTTGTGGGCTAAAATGAGTGTAAAAGTGTGTTAAGAATAGGATTTTTGTGGGATCACATGACCTTGTTGAGGTGAAATTTCCCAAAACTGGTGCATTTTGGGATTGACTACACCCTCTGGTATCAGACATGGGTTGAGAGCAGAGTATTCTGCAGCTTGGTTTTGAATTTACCTTTGTAACATTAAAGCAGAAGTTAAAGGTGCAACGAGAGATTTCACATATCAGGTGTCCCAAAAGATTGAAAGTTCTAATTTTTGCCCTGCTGTAAAGCTCTCTATCAAAAATATCCCCATCTGAAAGGATTAACTGAGAAATATTTGTTTGATACAAAAATTCTGCATTTCTAATTTCGTATAGGAGCAAGTACGAAATTCAGCCTATGTTTTACATTGAAATATAAGCAAATCAAAATCAAATTTTTCTCTTTTAAAGACATTTCTGTAGCATAATACAAGGTCAGAAATCCATTGAGTGTCTGATCTTGATTTGAAATTACTATTATGACAATATTTGGGTGCCTCAAAATCTCTTGTTACACCTTTAAGAAATCACAAGTATCAGACACTCCCAAGGTTTGCTTTCAATTGACAACGGACTTGAAATATTTATTTTACAAAATTCATACTCATTTGAATTTGGTCATTTGACCTTTTTCCTTGGTGATTAACAAAACAAGCAAAGAATTATTGTTGACTTCCCATACCAATTTTTTTGGGGTTAATGGCTGCAGAAATTTACAATTTATCTTTCATATCACTTCCCATGCTTTCAGTCCACGCTTGCCAGAAACTGATAAATCACAGCAACATTTTTGTCTTGCCCCTGAGCTTGCTCAGGGGTTGGTACATTTTGTGACCCCACTTTTTCTGCTCCCAGTTGAATTCAGCAGCCTTGACGGAATAAAGTACAGTATTCCCTGCACTTTATTCCGTCAAGGCTGCTGAATTCAACTGGGAGCAGGCAAAGTGGGTGCAGTAAATGTACCAACCCCTTGCTCAGTGCAAGACTAAGAAATCACTATTTCTGTATGTTTATGTATGTCTGGTCATTTTTGGTTAAAGTTTTGTAATATGTTATCTCCTGCTTGGACCAATTGCAGCCAAACTTAATCAGAATAACCACTGGCCCAATTAAGGCTCATATGTGGTGTACTGCGATAATAGAGGTATGCTAGTTTCCCATTTCAAGCACCACCATGGCTGGGGGCACTGATATTAAACAGAATTTTTTTTTTATGAAGGGAATTCCAATTTAGATGTTGGGATAGTGAAACAAAACTATGACACCTCAACATTACAATTTTATGACCCCTATTTTAGCATGCCAAAAATGATCCCCAAGTATAAGAGGACAAGATAGCTCAATCACTGTCAGGTAAGCGCTCGACTCCAGTGTATTGTGCTCATCCAGTGGCGTAGCCAGAGGGGGGCAGGGGGGCACGTGCCCCCCGACTGAGATGTTTTGTCGGTACATAACGGTCCGTCGGGACATTTGTCTAAAAAGATGTAAGCTTTTTTTTCAGCGCGTGGTGCATGATAGAGCTTCATGAAAATTTGTTACTACTACCCTATGAGTATCTTTGCGTTGCGAAAGTTGTCTTCTTACCCCCCCCCCCCCACCCCGCCAACGTCTTCAGATTTTGAGGTCGACGTAAAAAATTAGGGTCGAAAAAAAAATTGTCGGTACAATACACGTGTCGGTACATTCACAAATCTGTGCCCCCTCGTCAAAATCCTGGCTATGCCACTGTGCTCATCCATGCGTATAGGCGTGCGTTCGAGCCCTGTGAGATTCAGCTATCTTGTAATTTCCCCGAACAAGAAATTAACGGCTTGGTTGTCCCGATTTACCCATGTGATATTTGGGAAGCTGGTCCCGGCTGCAATGGTTATCTCGATGTATGTTTGCTGATAAGGGAAAGCGCTGATCCTGATCTGCTGCATCCCTAGAAATGATGCTAAATGGTTTATGGTATGGTTGGGCCACAGTGATCAGCGGCCATTTGTGAAAGCGCTTAGAGGCCAATAGCATAAGGCGCTATATAAATCTCTGCTATTATTATTATTTGGGATCATGGGACCCCTTTGTGAAGAAAATGGCAGTCCCTAAATACTTTTGGCAGTATATCGTCGTGTTATTGTTGTGTGAACGCAAGAAGGTCGTAAGTGCAATAGCTGCCATGTGACACATCTGTGTGCTTCCATGTATTAGGATAGCTTAATTTATCTTTTTGTGGGCTGCCAGCTATAGCTGGCAGGACCACTTAGCAATCCGTTGTGCGTGAGGGTGTATGTGTGTGTGGATGTGTGTGTCACAAAATTGTTAAGTTTTTTTTAAATTGACCTCAGTTGAAAAGTTGAACTTCAATTGGAACCAAACTTCTGTCATAGGTGCACAATGGGATCGCTCTTTTGTTGATGAGATCAAAGGTCATGTTGAAATGTCAAAGGTCATGTTGAAATGTCAAAGGTCATGTGAGGTCAAGTTGAAAAATGTGCTAAAAATGTAAAATTGACCTAAATTGAAAAAGTTGAACTTCAATTGGAACCAAACTTGTTTCATAGGTGCACTATGCGATCCCTCATATGTTGATGAGGTCAAAGATCATGTGCCAGGGTCAAAGGTCATGGGGCGGCCCACAGCTTATATTCTTTGAATATAGTGAGCGTGAAAGCCGAGAACTGCGAAATTCTAGTTTATTTATATTTTATACAGTGACCATTTATTATTCTATTGAATTTGGGAGAGTCAAGGCTATTGCGAACACTCACTCTTAAATTCCATGGGAATCTTCAATCCTTCATTCTACTCATCTTTCAAATCCTCATATTCATCTTTTTATAGGCATGAACTCTTCATGTATTCTGTCTATGAGGTCCTCCTTCTCCCACATGTCCTCCTCCATCCTTATTACATGGTTCTCAAAGTTTTCCCAATTTGTGGGTGTTATGCTTTGTATCCCCTCTTCGAACAACTTCTTTACATCTTCTAATTTGAAAGCCTAGGAATGTTCTTTTTGCATGTGTTGATGTATATTTTGAAACCTAAAGCAAAGTGAAAGGCAGTGTTAACCCTTAGGGTTCTAAAAAAATTTTCTTGACTGAAACCCTGTATATGAATTTCATCTACTGGAAACATTGAAATTTCGCCTAAGTAACTTGTCATCCCCTCCCCTCTTAAATGAACTCCACCAATAATATTGCTTACAAAGTGTAAGGACAGTTTTTATTTTATTAGAGACTTACAAGTTCAATGGCATTGAGCTCGCAATGGTAGAGCGGACTCCTCAGAACTTCATGTCCAGCTTCTTTTACCAGTTTGTCGATCCTCTTTTGGCTGTATGTGGGTCTTAAGGGGTCAACCAATTTCAACAGCTCGGAGATGATCATATCTGGAGTCCATGCGATACCTTTTCTTGTCAGCCATTCCTGGATCTTCGCTTTTTTCCATCCTTTGCACGGCAGGAGTTCAACTTGGGCAGAGTGATATGGTGCATTGTCCAGCACTATATTAACGCTTCTTGGAGAAATGTTTGGTAAGAGTTGGCGTGTAAACCAGTCCTCGTAACAAGCCGAGTTCATTTCACCGTGGTAGTCGCCGTCACATTTCTTCGCTTGGAAAATCATAGAAGCGCCAGGCACAAATCCTGCTCTACTTCCTGCATGGGTAATGATAAGGTGACTCCCCTTTCCGCTGGGTTCGGTGAGCCCAGTGCTGGGGGGCATCTAAAAATGCCTGTTTTCTCGACTTGACATGGGTGTCTTGCCAGACCTTGGATTTGGTGTTCCGACATTTACTCATGTACAAGTCACTTCTGCATTACATCCACAGACAGATGGAATGTGCATGTGTGAGTGGATGAACAGAAGCTTAGAGGACATGTTGTCCATGTTTGTTGCCAAAAACCAAAGAGATTGGGACTCCTATCTGCCGTTAATGACAATGGCATAGATCTGCAACACATGAAACTACGGGATGTACCCCGAATGAAATGTTAGGGCATAATGTCGATCTACCGATCGATTTACTCTTCGGAAAACACAACGAAGAGGACCTAACATCACAGACAGACACAGAATATGGGAAAAAAGCTCAAAGAAAAATTATACAAAATTCATGAATATGCTAGAGATCACCTGACGATTGCTAGCGAACGACAAAAGAAAACTTACGACCACCGATGCAGCAAACGCCAGCTCTATGACAGAGGTGATGCTGTATGGTAACACAATCCCCAAAGAAAAAAGGGAATTTCCCCTAAGTTACAGAGAACCTGGGAGGGACCCTTTATTGTCTTGAATAGACTGAGTGACGTGACATACTGTATCCAGTTGAGTGCCAGAGCAAAGCCAAGAGTTGTGCATTTTAACAGGTTGAAGCCATATCAAGGGCTCAACGCACCCAATTGGCTTAGAGACGTAGACCCAGATGCGAGACTAGGAAGAGTAGAAAAAAATGTTGACTCAACTACAGAACACGAAAAAGACCCTAACTCAGACCCAAACCGTAACAAGGAGGACGGTCGTTCTCAGATTTCGGAAATTTGTGACTCACCACTCACATCAGATGATGGTGACAACGCAAAGAGTACCAAGGAAACAGAGAATGAACAAAGTCGATTAGATTGTTGCTCTGTAGAAGAGCCTACATTCACACAAATGACCAAACCTAACCATGAGGATAGAGAAATAAGTGGGACAAGGCAGAGTGAACGCCCCAGGAAAACCCCACGAAATCTAAGAGACTTCCTCTGTTATACACCATAAATAGGCCTACACAATAGAATTAAATTTGAAACCAGATATTGTAATTGTACCCTGTAAAACAAAAACAAAAAATCAAAATTTGTGTAAAATGCTTATTTAATTCTACAATGTAGAAAAAAGTATTATGTGTATTTCCGTGTGAATGGTAATTAAAAAAAAACTAAATAAATAAAATTAAAAACCAAACAAAAACACATTATTGTACACTATTGTGAATTTTCAATTGTAAGATTGGGTACTAGGATTAAGTGTTTTCTGCAGTGTAGTTCTTATAGGAGAATAAAGACTATTCTATAGTTTCAAAGCGATGCCATGTATGATAGTATGAAGGTAAAGAAACATAAAGTGAAGAAATGAGTAGAAGAATGCTCGCAAGAACACAAAATGGCAATTTGTAATCGACAAGAATAAATTCATTTTATATACAACCTGATCGTTGTAGTGAATGTTCAAGGCTTTACCTTAGATGGAATGGGCCCAAGACTGGCCTAATTATTCCGATAATGGGTAATTATTTGAACATGAGTTATGCTGATAATGGCGGCACCATATTTTTTTGTTTTTTTTTAGTTTTTTTTTTTTAGATGGAAGAAATCTGTTTGGCCTACGACTAATAGACCACTGAATGAAAACTATAGGAAACAAAAATATGACCGTGTGTGAAGTGAGAAGTGGAATGATTGGAATACAAGGTCTATATCGTTCTACTGAAACTAAAGTCTATCTTTGTTAACCTACTGAGACAGTCAATCATATCTGCGACTAGGGATTACAACAAATCCAATAAATAAAGGTCGTCTTAAGTGAAAGTATCTCCGATGTCCAGGTATACAAGTAGGCCTGTGTAAGTTACAAACAACACAAAAAAATTTTACATTTATATTTTGTTCTCTACATTGGATCAATACTGGACCAATGATTTTGTAAATGAGTTCATACAATCGTTGCTGTAGGATGGAAAAAAAGGAAGAATAAAATAAAGTATGTTAGGCCTACTAATAAAAGTATTATAGTAGTATTAAGAAAATTGAATAAAATGTGACTGAATCCAATATGAATGTCCACCGTAATATTGCTGGCGAAAAGCCGTCAAACTTGAATATCTCTCTAGATAGATAGAATTAAATGCGGGAATCGGTGCTTAGAGTGCCCACGTATTGCACAGTGCAAGGTACGGCGCCAGTATAGTTTTTGCACAGTGAAAGTGGCAGCGGCACTGGCCGTACACCCATATTTGGAATCTCGGGGGCGCTTCACAGTAATCTACCCAGATACAGCCAGCCAGGGTCTGATATAAAATTCAACGATATTTGTCCGCAAACTATTGGAAAATTAACCTGAAAGAAAAAACAAAAATGGCTCCGACGAATAGACCACCATTTGCAAGCTTCTCCTGCAATAATGTGAAATAAATTTCAAGTCGGGGCACCATCTGAAAGTCATCTTGACGAGGAGCATCCCTTAGAAGGAACATAAAGGTTCTTCAAATGCTTCACCTGCAAGAGCATTCGCTCAGAAATTTTGTCTGCCAAGCACCTAAGAACTTTCCTGGATGCTACCAAAGGCGTCCGAGAGCAGATAGACAGCCCTGTTGGTGACTCAGGAACTTTTTTGGCCGGGCCCAGTCGCTACCATGCTAGCAGCTCCTACACTGCTGGGTCAGGTGCTGCCCAAGCACCTCCAACTACTCAGGCTGAGCCTGTACTCATTACCAGTGGCAGTGGACAGTAGTGCATCTCTAGACTTAGAACTCCCGACCCAGGAAGAGTTGGAAAACTTCTCACCAATGAGTACGGGCAGTCCTGACTCCATGTGTAAGGACCCTTTGGGTAGAAGATCCCTTGTAGCAATGCTCTGATGTAAGTGTAGCGGCGCGGCCATGCACTAGGATGATCAGAGGATCGTCAAGTCTACCTATCACTCCACGTCGGATATCTCTTGGAAGATCCCAGATTCGTGGCTACAGCGGGGTTTGGCGCAAGGACAACCAAGGATGGACAAGCTGTAAAACAGCGCAGGTGGGTGAGAACTGTCGCCGGAGGACTCCTATGAGATGGTACGGCTTTAGCGGGTTGTCATCTTCAGGCAGACTTTGGAAATGGCGTTTCTGAAGGATGGGGGTCAAAGGTGGTTTTCTCCAAGTGTGAAACTGAATATCCTCCAGTGGATTTGTAAATTTTGACTTGTGAAGTTGCGTGGAAGCAGTGAACTGATGGTGAACTTTTGCCAATGATTTATTGTGAACATTTAACATAAATTTTGTATTGTAGGAAAAGTGCAACGTGCCAATAATTTTCTGGTGACCAAATTGTTAGGTCTTAAACTATTTCTCTGTGTGGCTTTCGCTATTCATAAATTCTTTCAGACTCAAATTTTTAAATGAATAGCTTTTAATAATGCTGTGCATTGCCAGGCACGGAGTATTTTTCCAAAGTTAATTTAGGCGCTGCTTTGACCATTGACAGAAATGTGGCACCATTTAGGTCACATTTTAGGGTAAAATAATATGTAGTTAAGGTTTCAGATATATTCAAATGCAGTGAATTTTTTTTGAATTAAATAAGTAAAATTGCAACATTGATTATTTATGGCACATATGTTTCTGGCAACCTTTCACAAGTGTAAACTTTTGGTAATTGTCAATATTGTTATTTAAGGATTTCATGATTTGTTATTTTGAGCTGGCTGCTACCTATGCCAGGAAAAATTAACTTGTTAATACTAGATGTAAATAGCCTAGGGCCTAGGCCAATGTTAGGCCAAGCTGAAGGAAAAAAAATGTATTAATGTTGTGTGCCAAAATTTATGGCCTACATTAGGCCCTTTTAAATGTTGTGGCAAAATTTTCTGAATTCACTGCTGCTGTGGTCAATTAAATAGTTTTTGGGAACTTTTTGGGAATTAAAAGAATTCTTCTTGGTTTTGAGGCTATTTGGTACCAATGTATTCCAAATTAATGTGTGACTTCTGAATTTTGCACTCCTCCTGCCGTTAATTTTGGCTTGAATCAATTTCCTGTAGCAAATCGACTCGTTGGTTGGGGGAAGTGTAGCAAATTGTGGCCCAGAGTTTCCCTATATTTGCTCATTTTCCATTTAAATCTGCATAATTTGTAGTTGTTTACTCTTTAGATAACGGTTGATTTTTCTTGAATCTCCGTAGTTACAAAGATTGACTTTAGCGCACCACTGTGAGGCGTCCTGACGTTTGGTGATTAGGCTCCGCCCCTTCTGCCTTGTTGGCAGGGAAATAAGAGCGCCATCATTGGTGGCCTCAGGCAGTTAGAGGGTGCTGGGCGTAATCACTTTTATGTTTGACGGGACTGGAATGAGGTAGTGATAATTCGGGGATGGGATTTAATTTAACTTTTCTCATCATTTCAGTTGACCTGACGGACTTTTTTCAACTTTATCTCAGCAAGCAGCATTTGTGTACATTTAGGGCAATTTGATGAATTGCCCTAAATCCTTTGGGGGCCTGCTACTGGTATCCTGGTAACCGGTACTACCTGTCCCAGGGCCGAGTTGTCGGCGGCTAAACCGCCACCCCCATCGGATTTCTGATGAGGAGGGTAGCTGGTTACCCTGGTAGAATGAAAAAGAAGATCTACCTACAAGGGCGTCAGCTCTGGAGAGCTAATGGCGGCCATCCAGCACATGCTGCCTTGCATGGTGGGTGTGGTTGCCCAAAGGCTAGCCCCACTGCCGAAAACTGTGGATTGACGTCAGGAAGGGCATCCGGTCAATTATCTTTTGCTCCAATAAATCCTCACACAGCAGTATTGCTGAGTGAGGTGTATCCGGCCACCCTCGTTAACGGGGACAAAACCGGATATAAAACTTCGGTATAACTAACTAAACTAAAGAAATAAGCGGATTTATACGGCAGTAGCCAGGATTTCTTTGTACATTGAATTTCTTTACCGTCGGGTTTCATAGTTATAGGTTTACTTGAGTTCTCCTTCGAGTGACGCCATTCGGACACGCTACAATATGAAAAACTTTTTTTTTCAATTTTTGTTTAAGCCCAAATTAGCGAATAATCACCCATAAGCCCCCATAAATGCTCAACAACATCAAATTGCAATAATAGTGTCAACATGTTGGCTTTGGACTAACATTCATAAGTGTCCACATGACCTAACACGGCAATCATAACAGAGCACAGTTTGATTGGTTGATGAATTTGAATTAAGAGTTCTATATTCTACACTATCGAATATCGTGCAATTTTTGAGGCAAATAAGTAAAACTTTTAATAATTATCCTAATGTATGATGCATAATCACATGAAGTAGGCTACTGTTTGGGTTTTTAATCATCATTTTCAGCTGGATGTCCCGCCCACTGCTCATATGTCACACGCCCAATTGTTCGCCTTATTCTGTCCCCGACTATAGCATTAGGGGGTCAAAGGTTAAATTTCAAACAACATCAAATAATTATTGCAAATCTAACAGTATCACCATGTTGGATATGGACTAAAATTAAAAAGTGTCTATGGTGACCTCTTCGTGCAACCTATTTAAGGTTGCGGATTTGCCTCATGGATTGCGGATTTGCCTCATGGGGTTGCCTTGGCGATTCCTTCCTCCATTCCTGTCTCTGCTGCCTGTTAACTACTTTCCTACAATGCTGCTTACTCCCGGTACAGTCACTCCATACTGTCAGGTACCCATGCTCGTCCGTAGGGATTGAAAACACCCCCTTTTCGCATTTTTTGGTTTAAAAAAACACCCCTTTTTTATGCAAAATCATGAATTTTAGGGCAAAAATATATCCCCTTTTTTCATGAAATCATGAATGATTTTTAATTTACCACCTTTTCAAACAAAACACAAATGGTCAACGAAACAAAAGTAACGAAATGAGCAAAATATATCAGTATATGTCGTCAGCTGAAGATTTGATGATTGATACTTTGATGGAATCGATTCCAAAAATCACGAACAAAAATATAACCTTAATATTAATACGGTTTTTTCTGCGACGGTGTGACCACCCTACTACCCCTTTTCAAAATTTCACGAACTTTCCAAATGAAAAAAGTACCTTTTTTTTATTCCGCGAAAATTAAATTCGCGAAATTGATCGAGGGAAAACACCCTTTTTCGCGATCCTACGAATGAGCATGGGTACCCGACAGTAAGAGAAGTGACGGTACCGGGTGCTTACTTCAGCTTTTGTGTGGCTGTATACTTGAAGCAGGATTTTTCTTCACAGCTTCTGTAGACACAAGTCAAGATTCAAAGTACCTTTATTAAACACTTGCAACTTCTAGTTTATAAGGGTTAATAGAGGTTTGCAATATTAGCCAGGGAAATGCAGGGATATACGTGTAGGTTGGTTTTCACCTTCAACCTCCAACTTTTCAAATGAAAAACAAGGCCTATCTTTTTAAGTTTGGTTCCAATTGGACTCTCAAACAGTCCAGTTTTATGTTCATGTTCAGGTCAAAAGCTTTCTGCCAAAGGTAGTTTACAAATGCACCCTAAGGAAAAAAAAAGTGAATAAAAAATAAAAGTAAAATAATAATAAGAAGAAGAAAGGATGTCTCCCAAACATTTGGCAAAAAAGCTAAGTGCTATGCGATTTTTCTTATTTTTTTTAGTTGCAAAAAAAAAAAAAAAATCATCAATGAGCTAAAAAAACCTCAAAATGAGCCAGGCGCATAGAGCTATGTGGTAAATTTGATTCCAAATAGCTATGCGCATGGGTTTCTGATACAAACCATTAATTTTTGGCCTAAAAACCACAATTTTTATGTTCTTTTTCAAATTTTGGTTCCAATTGGGTTCTCAAACAGTCTATGTTCAGGTTCAAAGATTTCCACTAATTCCCTTATTCTATTGGTAACAGCTGTTTATAATTTTTGAGTGTCCCCATGGTGTTTCGTAGTCCTCATCCCAAATTTGTCTGACGACACATAACTGCTGCCATTTTAAAGCTAAATGTTGAACAAATACATTAATTTGGGAACATTTACTGGCAGTGAATAAACACTTATAGTCTACGTGCGAGATTAGCAACTACCATATCGTTGGTCACTAGGATCCAACAATCAAAAAGACTGTTACTGTAGTATATGATACTTACTGAAATACCAGTTTTGAAAATGGACTCTCCCCAAAAGCCCAAACTGTAATTTTTCCTGTCATATTGCACTGCAAGGCATATGTCAATTATGAGCAATGGTTTATGTACCTATCCCCAAGAAGTATACCGGCCAACATGGAACAATTCCGTCTCCCAATATCTTTAACGGATCACTTTGTGATGAAAGTAGCAGGACGTTACATGAAATGAGTGGCTCATGGAAGATCCCGTGACCGAAGTTGATCCAAACCAGTTCGGACCGCAAGGACACTGCGACGACTCCCACTATTCTTATTATTTTGTTAAAATTTGCATAAACATGACAAAAATGCCAGGTTAGCTATAGCACTTTGGTGGTCACAGACTTTAGTAAAGCGTTTGATTGCATAAATGTGCTTATTCCCAAGCTAATCCGTCTTGGAAGTCCCGCCCGACCCGTGATCTCCGGTTCTGCAGTTTTCTTACGAAAGACAACAATGTGTGCGGTACAAAGCCGCAATATCCTCATGGATAAAGTTGAATGGTAGTTTACCACAAGGTACGCTTCTTTGGTCCCAAACGGATTTCTTGTCATGAAAATTCTGCCCTGGTCCTATTACTCCATCGCAATATCTGTGCTTAAATTATGTCGACGACCATGACGATCATCGAATCTCCCAAAGCAAAACACCCCACTATCATTCAAGAACAGCCTGATATTTTGCTATGGGCAGACGGAACAAAATGAAATAAATGCCAGACAAGTGCGCTTATATGTCGGTTTCTTTTCTAAACACCGCCAAATATCTCTCTCAAAACTTTGTAATAAAGACCTAAAGTGTGTCGATACCACCAAAATCCTTGGTGTACAAAATCTCATAAAGACCTAACATGGACGGTTCACATCAAACAGCTACTGCAAAAATCAATGGTAGATGGCATATGCTGAAATTGACTCAAAAGGTTTAATTGCCGATTCATGATGGTCACCTTATCTATGGATATATTAGACCGTAACGGAATATCAACACCGTTGGGCACTCTAGCATCACTATTAAACAACAAGAGATCTTGAGGCGCGTCCAGAAGCAGCGCGCATGTAAAATCATTCTGGGCAAAAGTAAACCACATATGATAACCGATCTTCCGATCTGGGTCTCATGTGAATTAAATGAAGGAGGAAGGGACATGCTCTGCTTGCATTAAATTTGTTAATCGCTGATGAAAATCCGAAAAATTTCGCAAGTGGCACCTCCCCTTCGCGCAGTAGTAGTGCTATAGCTGTGCGATCAAGACATTGCTAACCATCTTAGTACCGAAACGTTGCAAAACAAAACGTTATCAACAAAGACCCAACTTAACCTAACCTAACCAAACTGTATAATGAACAATTTTTTTACATTTACAGTTAAAATATGTGCAACCTATATTCGATATGTGTTATTCATAGTGTTGGAATATGAAAGTGGTTAAGTGTGTGTGAGTGAGTGGGCGGGCGGGGCGGGTGGGCGGGCGGGCGGGTGGGCGAGCGGGCGAGAGGCGAGATGAGTGGGCGACGTGAATGGGTGAGTGACTGGGCGAGAGTATGTGGAAAATTCTATAAGTTGGTTGTGTGAGTGATCTATAAGCATGTTGAGCTAGTAATACTAAATTCATGTTGTTGTTTAATAAGTGTGTACGTAAAATGGGTGTAAGTGAGTGAATAATGGTTAAAGCGATTCGAGTTTGGGAGTGAGTAAGCTGTCGAGGAGTTTGTTAATTAAATTTTGATGTTTTTATAATATTTAAAATTATGTGACAATTCAGTTTTTTTACTGCGACTGCAATTTTAATTAAACCAGTTTATCTATCTATGAAGTAAAATCTCATGATTTTTTAGTAGTTTCCTCTGTTGTTATGCCACCAACTTCTCCAAGGTGAAGGTCTGAGGGAGGAAAGTAAAATATTGAAATTAAAGAGCAAGTATCTGCAAAGTGTTGAAATGGACAACTCCATTTGAATTCCCCCTCCCGAGCCCCATTGAAGATTTTGGACAAGTGTACAAAAAGGGGTTTTGTAAATTTTCAACTCCACCTACTTTCTGTGTGATATCGGTCGCCCGTAGCGACCTATATTAATTTACTCGGGGCAATTTTGGGGCAGTTTTTTGTTAGTGGATCTCCGTAATGTCGTTCAATTTCGGCGGTGAAAAATGAATGGTACGTGCAAGTTACTGTCATGTGGTGTTTGACCCCTAAGAAATTGCCTGGTTGTAATTCTTTAGCCTTAAAAGTTGTTTTAGGGTAAAAAAACGATGTTTTGTAAAAATTTGTTGTTTGATTAAATGAAAGTTTGGGTTTGTTTACTGGATTCTGAAGTATGTACCGAGATCAGCTATCACTGCTTTTAAAAGATGTATATGAAAAATTGCGCTTTCTGAGAGCGGAGATTTGTTTAAAATCGCGTATATGGTAGTGAAAATAAAATATTGTGTGCCAAAAAAGGGAAAAATCAGTGACCGGTGATTGCCAAGATTCCACTCAGGCGATTTGTAACACGTAGGGAGTTGGGTAAGTACACCGTGATAATAGCGGGTAGTTCGAGGCTTACTCTAATGGGGACCACTCCATATTGCGCCCGGCTATGCCGCGGGGGGTGGTTGCATGGAAGAGCTTTGGAGAAATGAAAACATGATACATTGTGCAGCGCCCTAACACTAGCGAAAGTTACAGCAGCTAATTAGCGCCTGAAATGTTTACCTTACCTCAAGGCTCGTGGCCTCTTCCATCTGTCAATTGATTTTATCTAAATATAGGATCTGTGGTAGTGTTTGAAAATCACTGTGGGCCTGATTTTTTTTTTTATTTTGCGGGGGGGGGGGGGGTTATTTCTTTTTTTAATTGTTTTTAGAAATTTTTATGTACTGGGTTTGTAATTTAAACATATTTTTTTGCATTTGACCATGCCACAAAAGGTCATACATGTCAGGCCTATAACATAAAACAAAAGCAATTAACACAAATAAAAATGAAGTAAATAACAAAGGGAATGAAATAAAGAAAAAGATCAGTCAAATAAATTAAAAATAAAGGAAATTAAAAATAATAATAAAGGATGAGGACAAATTAAGAACAACTAATTAAACAAAAAACCAAATCAAATCAGTGTACACTAGTCTTAGAATATCATTAAAATAAAATTGTTAAAATAAAAAAGAAATAACATAATACAGATATTTATTATAGCGCCTTCCCAAAAAGGAATTGAAATATAAAACTTGAATATAACTATGAAAAATGGAACCAAATAAAATTTTTACAAACATCAGTACAAACTAAAAATAAAGAAAGACAAACGACAAATAATAAAAAAAGCCAAAAATAGTAAGAAAATACAAATAAAGGGGGAGGATTAATAAAAAGTATATTTTAAAAATGAATCAAATCAAAGCCGTTCTTATCAAAAAATATTATAATTATAAATAATTTAAAATGAAAATAACTCAAATTATTAAAAAACCCCCCAAAACCTAAACAAAAGAAAGATGACTAAATAAGTAAAATAAAACAAACAGTAGTCATAACACAATACAATTACAAATTAAAAAACCAAAAAATTTGAATAAATACAAAAGTTCATAAAGAAATGGTTACAATTAAAAATTGAAATAAACAATTAAAGATGATAATAGGTAAAATAAAAATAAATAAGAAATGAACAATATACAATACATAATTAAAAACAAAATAAACACTTATGTATTATAAAAATCGATTACATTATAAATTAAAAAATCAAATAAAAACAAAGAATCGAATATAATAAACAAAAACGAAAGGAAGTGTTCGCGAATGTGAATATTTCATTATTATGTTAAACCCATGGGAGTCATATTCCAAGCAATGTCAAGAAAACTTACAGCCGTCTTTCTGGACATCCATTCCCCTTAACAACTTGCATGTGTGGATATAGCAGACACCAAACTAGGGGGCCACCACCAAAGCTACAACAGCACCACTGTAGAATTCTCTTATCAGCACAATTTTTTTCCAAGTGTCATCTGCATCTGGAACACCCCTACCAGCTTTACTATTCAGCTCAGTCACTGGAGATTTTCCGGAGTCGCCTGAAGCCACTCACACTCCGCTAGCTAGCCACACGGACCTTCTTTTTACTTGCACCAGTCTTTTGTTCCTGCACACTTAGTTGATCTTTGTTCCTGTGACCAAGCACCTTTTTCACCAAGTACAACAATACTCTACTACTGAGTGATGTAATGATTGGAAGATAGATGAGATAGATGCGTCCAACTTATTCCAGTTAACAGTCAACCTAAAAAAATTGCAAGTCGCCTGAACATGCAGCCACGGAATTACAATTCATCTTTGACATCAATTCAAACAATCTAAACAACTTGCAGGAAAACGTCTGCTTCAATTCAACATTGAAACAAACTTGCGGTTTTGACGGTAGACGCAATAATGCATGTTGCAAAGCCCTATTCAATACTGTGCTAATATTGATGGTTAACCACTAAAATGCCGTTTTTTTGTTTATATTTTGGGAATGAAATGGATTTGAGGGCTCAAATTTCAGGACAACAATGAGAAAAATACAGCCTTTCATCTGATATCAAAGTCAATACTACTTCCGGGTAAATCAGGGGGTCCCAAAGACGATCGGAACACGCACCTTTAAGAAAAAGCAGTTTCCACTTTTGGCTCTTGTTCTTTTTGCATAAGCTATTTACCAATCCAGCTTTGAATGACTGATCTGTCAATCTGTTTGTCATGGCTTGTAGTTCCTCCATATTTGTCAATGGCAGTGACACACCTTGTGGTAGTTCCCAGCAGCGGCTGATTTAAGGAAAAGGGCCCTGTCAGTAGCTTAAGGAGGGGGCCCCTTTAGTATCACGAAGTGACGCAATGTCCCACTTTAGTGTGACTAGGGGGTGTCTGAGGGGGCCCTGAGAGCAATATTTTAGGGGGGGCCCTGTCAGCAGCTGCTGACAGCCCTCTCAGCAGCTGTTGACACTGCTGAGTCTTAAATCCGCCAATGGTTCCCAGTCATTTTGCTGATTATTTCTGTGATGAAGACGCGCATTTAACTGTGCACCATGTATACGTTGTGTCTGGCGCAGGTCTTCCAGAAGTGTAACAATTCGACGAGAGGTACCTAAATTTATAAACATGCATAGATTATCATTGATGAGTATTCTGGAACCAACTACGGTATTCTTTGTTGTCAACCTTACATTTGTCCAAATCTGTGTTATTCAAAAAAGGCACCTAAACTCCTAAATACCAATGGAAAAACTCACAAGGAGAATTTAAATGCTAAAAAAGGTGTAATCAATTCATTTGGGTGAAAATGGTACTTTCCTGACTCAACCAATACAAATGTAATGCAAGCATCCATCTGTGATGAAAAGTGTCCATCTGTGATGACTTCTGATTGCCATTTTGATTTAAGTTTCATTCATACATAATAATGGTCAATAAACATTGAGATACCTCAGCATACTTTTTGTTCTTATTTTTTGCACTGGTAAGGAATAAAAAAGTGTTTAATATTTTTTTTCACGGATGGACAAAAATGCCCCTGCGACAGAACTATGTGCAATTTTTTTCTAATATTTTTTTTGGTCAAGCTGTAACTATTAGCATACAAAACTTTAGAAAGTTTGAAATTTTTAAGCTAGGACCCAATTTATTTAATTGAAAAACGTCCGTCCGTGATGGCTTTTCACAGCCCTGTTAAAAATTAGTCTGATCCGAGGGATTCCACTCCTTGTGAAGTTTTTAAAACCATTATTTCTAACAAATTGAAACATTGGTGAAAATCCTAAAGCAATTCCAACACAAAATATGAAAATAAAATTTTCACCCTGATGCCATCCGTTAACCGATCACGGTCGACACATATTTGTGAACAGTCACATCAAAAGGAGGCTTATGTCGGCAAATTACATTTGAAGATATTGATGATTTTAAGCAAGAAAAAACAAAGAAAATAAAAAGGAATTTCTACCTATTTTCTTCCATACAATCGGATTGCAGTAACTATTTCTCACAGGAGAGTTGTCATTTTAAAGCTTATTAAAAGGATATTTACATGAAATTAAAAACTCTACTTTCATTCTGGATGACTAAAAAATAGTTCCTATCCGGAATAGGCAAGGCAAGGCTATTAAAATTTTTTGAAAAATATACAAGTTTTTCCTTCCAGTAAAATGACCATTCAAATGAGGAACCTTTACACGATTTTCATAATTAATCATCCCAGGGGGGGGCAGTTGTATTCAAAGGTGGATAATTATGATGCGTGAACATGGACTTCCGAAATGCACCCTAAACAAGTATTTCCACAGACTAAAAAACATACCCTCAGGCCTACAAAATCCCCAGGACCATGGGACCGCAGGTCCCAGAAAAATATGGACAACTGCAGAAAATTTTCAAAAGGAAAAATAAACAAAAAACACCCTAAATGTATACAAAAAGGTTAAAATACAGGCCCAGATTGCACCAGAGTGTGTCAAAATACTGGGCCAGCTGTAAGAACACTTCATACACATATTTGACAGAAAATTTTGCCCACTTCTTTTGAAGGTCCCAGGCAGACAGAAATTTTTTTGTAGGCCTGCATACCCTAAACAAGCATTTTTGTGTTTTTGCTCACCATAAACAAGTCTTTTTGTCAGTTTTTGTTACCGTAAACAAGTGAGCAATGCATTGTGTTGATAATATACCCTTATTATCTGGCTTTGCTCATGTTGCTTTACTTCCAAATTACAATATTTTTGATGATTTTGATCTCGCGTACATCACAATTTCAAGGTTACAAAAAAAACATACCCTTTTTTCCATATTTTGCTGTTTTTGAAGCTTTTTGACACCCTAATCAATGTACGCGCGTACATCGCCTGTTGGGAAAAAGAGACCCTTTTTACGCATTTTCTTGTTCACACATCATATCCACCTTTGAATACAAGTGGCCCCCCCTGGGTTAATCATCAATCTATAATTATAAGCATGAGAGGTATAATTTTTCTTAAATAACAAGCCCTGTTCCTGCTGTAAAGTGGATTTTTCATGAATTTTTGCACAGATATTGATAGCTACATCATTTAACCATATGTGACCCCCAGTACAAAGGAGCCATTCAAGTCAGCTGGCACATGTTTCTGATTTACTAGACTTGCAGGGTATGATGCTTTGTCCTATCCAAAACCCCGTGAACATTTTCCGGATCCGGAATTTTTATTATAGACAGTGTCCCATGGCACTGTTATACTACGCATAAATGTTAACTACATCAAAACAAAAAATCTGATTCATCTCAAACTTTGGAAATTTGCATTAGGTTACTATCTTTAGTTCTAGTTGACTGTAATAATGCACAAAAGAAAATATATTTCAAAATCTCTGAGTCAGCCTTTAAGTACACTTCATTGATTAGGTGTAGAGGATCATGTATTTCATAATATGGTTTTCAATTGGGATATCGTTATTTATAAAAAAAAAGACCTGTTGTAATATCTTGATAACTTACACAAGCATTTTATACATTTCCTTCACCAAAATTGTGCAAAATGTGTAACAACGTTGGGGAGGATCTACAATTTTTTTTTTTTTTTTTACAACGCAACATCATAACATTTTCAAAACTGAACTGCAACATAATTAGAATGTGAAATTATTAGCTGAGCTAAGTATCCATAGTGTCATCGGGAATATTTACAAGTTGTTACAGAAAGCCCAAATTAAGCAAGTCTATAACAGTTTCAGTACCGGTCCTTCTTAAATATCCACCACTTGCACAAATTGTATTTCATCTCCTGATAGTGTTTTGTAAGTCCCACATTTGTACTCATGACTCCATCTCCTTTGTTTCTTCAATTATCTTCGGATGAACATGTCTCGACCCGTGTCAACTAAAGTCTCTCTGATCATTCGCCACATAGACTGTGTCCTAACTGACCTCAAAGCCAAACTGTTTCTTTGCGAAAGCATCCCACGATTTTTACACCTTCTGCTAGCTTCTGCCACTTTTGCATGCACGTCTTTGTTCCTCTTTATCAATGTGACCTTGTGTCAGTATATGCTACTATGCTTCAAAGTAATACATATAAAACTCATATGATTTTATGCCACTTTTGACAATAAGTTTGTAAGTCTTTTAATGAATTTTACTCACCTGAGAGGATGCTGCAACAGAGGAACTACTTTGCTATGTGGGTGGCCTTTAAATTCTGATGGCTTGCTGTAATTGGTGTCGAATAGGCTATTGCTGTCCAGGTTATTTTGTCTATTTCTTGTAAGTTGACTTAGTAATTACTTCTGCAGTTGGTTTAGCTAACCACATCCCTTACAGGGGGGTTGTGGGGGTGCGGTCGCACCACACCCCAATTCACAAAAGGGTCAAAAAAGGTCCCATTTAATTTTGATGATTTTTTCGATAAAAAGGTCCAAAATCTAGAGAAAAATTGATATGAAAGTCCACTTTTTGGTGAAAAATGTTCAAAGATGCCAAATAGAAGCCATTTTTAGGGGGTTATGTCCAAACTTTTACCAAAAATAGTCCACTTTTTCGAAGTTCCGCACCCCGTTAATAAATCCTGCATACGCCCTGCAGACACTTATTGGCACATTAGCTTTCTCTCATTCCTCTTTTTCTAGTGGCATTTTCCTGAATTTGCAAGATTAGACATACAAAGCTGTGTTAATCTTTTTTCTCACATGCATCAAGTTTTACATCCTTTTGATCACAAAACATCAAAGTTGTCCTTACAACAGATGGGGCAATTAAGTGGCCAAGGAATATGACTAACCCAAGCTTTGCGTGATGGAGACACAATGGTAAAGTTTGGTCAAATTGACTTGACCTCCATCTGTGTTTTGTTTTTTTTTTTTCCTGATTTTTTTTTTTTATCATTTACATAATACAGTATCTCAGATTGGCTAATTACATAAAATAAAATATTTAACCAAAATTACAAATAAAACAGCACAATATCAAAAATCACCTGGAGCAATTTTAAAATATTTTAATAACTTATATATTTTTTTTCCTATGTCAAAGCATTTGTTTCAAAATATCCTGCATATAAGGAAGAGAAGGAACTGTACCCAAGATTTACACTTGTAAATATCATTACACCATACCATGAGATTGTTATGCGTTCCTGCTTTTTTTGGTAAGGGCAATACCAAAAATATACTTACACTGCTGTTTACTTGTGTATTACTAAATTTACAATTTTTTCTGTTTTTTAATTAAAAAAAACCTACCCCGCCCTAACAGGGGGACGAGCTGGAATTGCACGAAAAAGATGGAGAAGAGTTTCCTCCTCCATTTTACAAAAAGAGCATAGATTGTCGTTTCTTATATTTATACGTTTGAGGAAAGAATTGTTAAGCGAATTTCTGGTATTAATTTTGTATTGGAACAAACCAATTTTTGTTCTCTAAGGTACGAAAAGGTAATTCAGGGTTGTGGAAACCATTTTTCACATAGGACATTGTTATGTCTAATAATAGTTCCCATTTTTTTGTTCTTTTGTGTTTTGGGTTGTCATTACCTTACCAAAATTAGTTTTTTTGTAAAAACGTTATACAACCCTTCTTTCCCCAAAAGGGATGTTGTGTCTTTGTTTCCATTCCGACACCTGTTTAACATAATGTGCTCCCATATGAAGAAACTCTTTACAAAGGTGGGTGTACAATGAGCAAAAAGGACATTAAAAAATTCACATCTAACGAATTAGTTAGGAGCCTTCTTATCCAGGTTAGTTTGATGCATGAAAAATTCTTTTACATAACCATTTGGCGCCACCTAATTGACCATTCATCATTGTGAAGTCTTTTAAGTTTGGTCATTTCCCTTCCAAAAAATGTTAAAAAATCAGTTTGTAAGTTCTGAATGAAATCATTGGATGGAGATGGAATGGTTCAAGATCAAGTGATTAAACTTGGGCAAGATTAATGATTTAACTACATAATTCTACCAGTACTGAAATATTTCCTATTTGAACAATGATTACAAACTTTTGTAGACATCTGCATATATCCTATCAATGTTTTTGGGAATATTTTCAATTTGTGAAGGAAAAATCAATACCAATCTGTTGGCGGCAACATTATTAAAGACATGAGTGAACATTTCAAAAGACGCGTCAACCATTTTGTTGTTGAACCCCGGTGTTTTGCATATTTGGAACGCTTACATGTATTAAATTACACCTGAAATGAATGAAGCCTGATACGCAATCTTTAAAATGTAAGAAGATGATGATTTAGTAACCAAACTGGAAACATATACACTACATACGACATGCGCTATCACAAAAATCCCCCTATTCTTTCAAGCAGGGGGATAAAGGGGTGGTGTAACCCCCTCACAGAAGATGGGTATCTAAATTTAGTTTCATCATAATGGCTTTATTTAATTATCCCACGTGTACGAAAAGTTGATTTTTTTGGGCAAACGCTTGAACAAATTCTTAAAAAGTGTCATTCATGTTGTGTTGTTAAGTTTGATATCTTATCTTCACGAGATAGTATTTCCTTCCACCAAACTTTGAGGATGGTTTTGTGGCTCCAATTGAATACTGAAACTTGTATCATTTATCCTTGTAATATACATTGGTCATTTTTGTGATATGATCACTCCAACAAGTCCTTTGCTTCTTAATTGTTGATTTTAAGATATAGCCAATTATAGCATTGCAATTTTTATTCTTCTGATGAACACTGAAAGGACCAACTCTTAGTCTTAAGTTTGAAATTCCAAGGGGTTTTTCACGCAAATTAAGAGTTCAAAAATTACATGTGAAGTGCCATGAAACCTGAAGTTTGATTGAGGCTGAACAAATGACCTCTTTTTTTTTTTTAAATTTGCTTCATCCCATCATGTGTTGAAGAAGCCAACCATACTCTTTTTCAGGAAAATTAGCTTTTTTGTTTTTGACTCCGTAACTATGATCATGATTGCTATCATGTGGCCACCTACTCATAACACAAAATGTTTGCTTGCCCAAGCTATTAACTTCTAAGACACAAGTCATCCTAGAGCCTTTGTACTGCTTTGTCTACCAATGAATTGATGTACATAAAGAGAAATTATGATCCTAATTACAATATCCTATGCAAATCATTCATAGTATAGAGACCTAAGAATTTGTTCCACCATTTTTCCTCCAATTCCTCATTTGAATAAATAAGATACTATTTTGACCAGGACAGAGTTAACACACATAAATGTCTGCTTCTTAATTAAGTCCTTTTCACAGATTTTTGTATAACAATAGCACACATAATGGTAAAATATTTACCGTCAAATTCCTCTTGGCAGGCCATTCTTGACTACTTTCCGATGTCTGGATCATCATGATTTGTAGCAGTTATCAAGGGGAAGCATCATAGTGTTGTGTTGATTATTTGCCTCCTTGATCAGCTTGTCCTTCATTGTGCCTTCTTAGGTTTAGATTCTTTGTCAAATGTTGTTTACATTTCCTTGGCCCTCACAGCTGTTGACCACATGCAAATTGTCTTTATTTTAGAAAAAAATGTATGCGTGGCAACACAATTTTGACGACTGATATAACTAGGGCCACGCAAGAGCTATCATCTGTGCAAAAATCCGGACAATCCATGTGCGAATCTTGCCATATAGGCCTACCAGGTTATAATTTCTATGTTATAGCGCACTCTTTATGCCCATTCTCCAAAGAAAGAATGTGGTTAAACTTGATTTTGAGGGAAATCATATTTGCCCCGCCAATGTAAATCATTCATAGTAATGAGACTCTAAGAATTTGTTCCACCATTTTTTCTCCTCAACTTTCCTCAATTTGGAATAAATGAATACATTTTGACCAGGACAGAGTTAACACCCAACATGTCCTGCTTTTATTAAAGTCCTTTTTTCACTATTTTGGTAATAAAAAAGCACAATAATGTAAAATATTTACCGTCAAATTCCCAACATTCTTGACTACTTTCCGATGTAGGATCTCTGGATTTTGTAAGCATATCCATTGGGGAAAGCATCATAGTTGTGTTGGTTGATTATTGCTCCTTGATCACTTGTCTTCATTGTGCCTTAGTTTAGATTCTTTGTCAACTGTTTTTACATTTCCGTTGCCCTCACAGCTGTTTGACCACATGCAAATTGGTCTTTTTTTTTAGAAAACAATTATGCAGTTGCAACACAATTTTGACAACTGATATAAAGTAGGCCATGCAAGAGCCTCATCTGTGCAAAAATCTGAACAAATCCAATTGCGGGAATCTTGCCATATAGCCTACAAAGTTATAATTTCTATGTTTTAGGCGCCTCCTGTAGGCCCATGTCTCCAAGAAAGATGTGTTAAACTTGATTTTGAGGGAAAATCATATTTGCCCGGCAATGAAATTTCATAAAATTTACACAGGATGTAGTTAGTTGAATATATAATTCAAATCAGTTGTCAAAACTGTTGTCTGCCATGATATTTTTTTGTTATATTCTGGTTTGTAATATTGTAATAAATGAGACTTTCAACAGCTGTGCCCTGAGGACATCTGCCAGAAAGGATATAATGAGTGACAATGTGAGGTTTGACATAAGTCGAGATTCTTACCATTTTACACATAAAAATACACAATCAAAAACAGTAGGGGACATAATAAGAGGTTAAAGACATCCAGGTAATTGTAGGTAACTTTAAGTTTTGTCCTAACTTTAATAAACCCAAAGTATATTACATGAATCTCATAAACTGTATCTTGATATTAAACCACAACGTCACAGACCGGTCAAAACAGTGTGCCTGCCATGGGAAAACCATGAATATGGGTTGCGTTTCTTTGTGTTTAACGCCATTCCGTCGTCTGTTGAAATTAATGTCGCCGGCGACATAATTATAAAATCGTTCTGTTTACCATAGGACGCCTATTGGTCTTAATGTTTCATTCAGTGAGGGCTCTCTAATGTATATTAAAAGCTTTACAAACCATGAAAAATATTAATTTGGCAACTTGCCAAGTAGATGATTTTTAGTAATGTATGCTTCAGAGTTTTTCGGAAGAGTTCCATAGATTAATGGCAAACAGACCAAACAAGGGGGAAGTACTTCCTAGCTGTTGCCTCCAAAGGAAGAGTGGTAAAGGGTCTGGCCAGATTGTGGTGATGCATGAATATGTTCTAGACTCTAGCAGATATGTGGTCTTATCTTTCTTTTAGTTACTTTTTTCAGTTTGTAGGCCAAGGTTACATTGTGGATAGTTGCTGCCTTTAATGCTGATTTAATTAGCAAATGTTCTGATTATCATGACATCCTCATCGTAGCGATAACAGCAAATAAGTTCTCTAGAGGGTCATATGGTTGAGGTGGTGTGAAGTCAATAGAAAACTGAAAGAAACTGATGCTAAAGATCTATTCACAAAAGTTGAAGTTGTGAATCTAAGGACCGGGGGGGGGGGGGGCCCTTGATTTCAAGGTGGATTATGAGCTTGTGACACGTAAAAAGGGGTTCCTTTTTCCCAACATTGAATTAGGGTGTCAAAAACCAGCAAAAACGATGAAAACAATGGGTATGTTTTTGCTTAACTATAAACTGGTGATGTATGTATTAGGGTATGTAATACGCAAATAAGCAGAGAACAATCGTCAAAAAATATGCAAATCGGAAGGGAAAGAAGATACTAAATACCCACAATAACATTGCTTACTTGTCAAAATGATTGTTACAGAGCAAAAACAGACAAAATACTTGCTTAGGGTATGTTTAGTAGGTGGAAAATACTGTTGTTAAAGGCACGATCAGTGATTTGCCCTAATCAGAAATAAAAAAAAACCATCAAAACTCAATTTGAACTGTCTGTAAAAAGTTTGTACAGGTATCCTAATATCCTGCAAATGATAAGATCAAAATCAAGTGATAAGACCTAATAAAGACAAAATTGATATGTTAGTCATTACTGTCGATGAATTCAACAAAGTTGTAACTGAATGAGAGATTCATTCTTTGAAATTTGTACTGTTTTCTTCCTTTTATGTCAATTCTTCAGTTGGAAAAGGTAACCTTATGTATGAGAATTCTAAATACTTATTCTTTCACTGTTAAGCTATGTTTGCAAATTTTAAATATTTTGACTCTTTGATGAAATTACTTGATAGGTTTCTTTAAGGTTGCATTTTGTAAGTCATGTTCACGTATCAGATCCACCATTGAAATTCAAGTGCCCCCCCCGAATCTAAGAAGCCAAAAACCTGAGTAAGTATTTGTAATGGGGGGGGGGGGGAGGACGCCCGATGTTCGCTACTAGAGTTGGGATTTGGGAGGTTGCCGAGCTCCTGGAGATCTATGGAAAAAAATCCCTTAAATCGGCCCTAATATGCCCCCGATGATTCCTCTAAAACCGCTTGATGAATTCAATTTTTCCATACGGCAAAGAAGACATCATTAAGCAATGGTGTTCTGCGAGCTTTTAGTTGTAGAAGAAATTTTGAGAAAAATGCCATTTCAAAATTCAATTTTCGCGCCATTTCCAAAATACCTAGATGTGAAAACGTTTTTATCAAATTTATTCTCATTTCATGTATATGGAGTCCTATCAGCCTACTGACCCACAAGGTCCGAGCACGAACGAATACAAAAAGCCACACAAGACTACGGCGCCATGCAACACAACATATACCCGACGTATGACAGGAATCGGCTCATATCGCACCCTTTTTGCTTCAAAAATTCCCTTCCACGACCTGATTTGTCATAGTGATCGCATTTTTCGTGAAGTTAATGTATAAGATTCGTTGTATGGGTGTGGCTTTTGCAATAAAACGTTTTCCCACAGTTATGACAGAAAAAATGCCCGTTATCATGAGCCTTTAACACCATAGAATATATATCCATGTTTACTGGACATTTATATATAGAGTGCTAATTTTCCGAGTGATGCAAAATAAATCCGACCTTAACCTTTAACACCATAGAATCTATATACATGTTTACGGGCATTTATAAGAGTGCTAATTTTCCGAGTGATGCCTAAATAAATCCGACCTAACCCCATAAACTTAACCCCCCCTTATGGTATGTTAAGTAGGTGGAAATCTTGGGTTTAAAGGCCCTATCAGGGATTTGCTAAATCAAATAAAAAAAAAACCATCAAAAATCAGATTTTGCATGTCTGTAACAGTACAGTATCCTAACCTATCCTACAAATGATAAGGGCCCAGAAGCAACCTAATAAAGACAAAAATTTGATATTTTATCATTACTGTCCGTACGGACACTCCCTACAACACGTAACTGAATGGATATTCATATCTTTGAACAGACTGTTTTCTTTCTTTTTTCTCTTCTTCCTTTTCTGTCAATTCTTCATTGGAAAAGGTAACTTCTGTATGGAGAATTCTCAAAAATAATTATTCTTCACCTGTTTTTAACTATTCTTGCAAATTTTAATATTTTTTACTCTTTTGGATGAAATAAACTGATAGTGTCTTTAAGTGCATTTTGTAAGTCCATTTCACGTATCAGATCCACCATGGAATTCAAGTGCCCACCCCCCGAATCTCAGAAGCCAACAACTGAAGTAATGTATTGGTAACGGGGGGGGGGAGGGACTGCCCGCCCCCCTGTGTTGGGTACTAGAGTTGGGATTTTGGAGGTTGCCGAGCCCTGGGAGCTCTATGGAAAAAATCCCTTTAAATCGGCACTAATATGCCCGATTGATTCCTCTAAAACGCTTGATGTGAATCAATTTTTACCCAGACGGCAAGAAGACATCATTTAAAGCACCCAGTTTGTTTGCGAGCTTTAGTTGTAGAAGAAATTTGAGAAAAAGGCATTTCAAAATTCAATTTTCGCCGCCATTTCCAAAATCCCTAGACTGCTGTGCCTGAAAGCTTTTTTTATTCAAATTTATCTCATTCTCATGTCTATGGGGTCCTATAACGCCCCGTACTGACCTCCACGAGGACGACACGACGAATAACAAAAGCACCACAAGACAACGGGCGCTCATGCAACACAAACCATATACCAGAGCGTTAACGTATTGACAGGACCTGGCTCATATGGCACCACATTTGCTCAAATTTCCTTTCCAAGACCTGATTTGTATAGTTGATTGCATTTTTTCTGACGTGAATGGGTCGATTCGTTTTATGGGTGGGCTTTTGCAGTAAACCGTTTCCGCACAGTATGACAGAAAAAAGCCGGATCATGAGCCGTTTAAACACCATAGAATCTAGAGACATTTTACTGGGCATTTATATAGAGTGTAATTTTCCGAGTGATGCCAAATAAATCCGACCTTAACCTTTAACACCATAGAATTATATACATGTTTCTGGGCATTTATATACTAGAGTGCTAATTTTCCGAGTGATGCCAAATACATCCGACCTGAACCCCCCCCCCCACCCCCCCCCCCCCCGAAGAATGCTACGTTTTATTTTTTTATACTCTTCATCGCTTTCAATTAGAACATGTCCTTCTGTTGCAGAAACAGCTGAATTCAACTTCTTAATATTGTTTAATAATATAAAAAACACACCGCTATTTACAAATAACGAGATTGTCCAGTTGTTGGTATTGTTGTAGGAATTCCGGCCACTGCATATAAGTGCTGGCTACTGTTTACTCATCTCCTTGTGTTACCGGGATGCCACGCTCACTTCAAACTGAATGCGCGTGGCAGCTCTGTTAATTATATGGCACCTTTTACAATGGTATGACCTCTTCCTTATCAATCTGGTATATAAACCTGTGGACGAACAATTTAATTGTTTTTAGCATCCTCTATGATATTGTGGTTGTGCAGATTATAATGTGCACTTCATTAGGTTTGAAGGATCATAGAAAAAAATATAGTTTTGACCATACATTTCCCAGTATGGTTTTCAATCGTGATATTCCCCGCCTAAAAAATCCGAACGATGTTGAAATGGCCATCAACGTGCTCAAACTTGCTTTCAAATGAACGCGCCAAGCCAGCTGGATAAATCTCTCAAACTTCCACATCATGCTTCGTTATCAATGCATTACGGACACAGGTCAATAAGCAAACACATTACGCGAACAACACTACTGGCATTTATTATTATAATTCACCTACATACCTACATACCTTTTTAGTACAGTAATTTATATCGTTCGGATTTTTTAGGCGGGGAGTATATATAGATTTAAAAAAGAAATACTTCTGTTGTTAGTAAGTCGATCACATACACAAGCTTTATCATACAAAGCATGTTATATAGTCATTTTATACATCCTTCACCAGTCATTATAGATTCTTGTTTTGAATTTGTACTATCACAAGCTATCAAATACAGAGGCTGCATCCAATTTGAGGCAATAACGCATATTAAAGATGAAGGGTGAATTGGCAACCTACCATCCTTTGATGACCATTTCATCATCAACTTCACTCATGTGAGTCCTTCCTTAGTTTTTTTTTTCTCATCTTCCAATCCACAGCAAGCTGTTTCCATCTCAGACTTAGATGTAACCCTTAAATTATTCATAATCTTTGGTTAAATCATTTTTGAAAACTAGAATCAAAATCAATTCCTTTTGTCTTCCTTGACACTGATAGTGTATAGTGGTCAAAGGCCTTCATGGTCCTAGTACATCCAAATCAACAGGGAAGATGTGAATAAATTGCATGGTGGAATCCAATAGGCCCTCTGTAAACACTTGGTTCATTGGGGTTGAGCACAGAGTAGTGGTGCAGATGTATATGAATGGAATAAATTATTGATTACTTTTTACTCAAATGGTTAGATGATTGATCCAGAATTTCACATGGTCACCATCTTTACATCCACATGATAATATCCTATTAATATGAGCTTATTCTTCTGGTGACATGCATAGGATTGAAGGATGGAGGAATGCAGTTGTGTTTCATTAAAAGGCACCTATAGTGTTTGCCAATAAGAATAATAAAAAAAATCATCTGCTTCATAAATCGTCTGCTTAATAAAGTGCACTTTATTCCATATATAATTCATCAAGGTCATATTGTCAGTGATGTGGGTCACAAAAATGGGCCCACCCGACGAAAAACTGGCCAAAACACCTATTGTGGAAAAATAACAATTAAAAAAAAAACAATTGTTGGGTTAAGATGGCATTATGACGAAACCTCAAAACGTGAAAAACCTGCAAATCATAGAACATTATTTTTTTAAAATTTCCTTGACAGGCACTTGGGAGCCACATCCCAACAGAAAGGCAGAGTTGACAATGTAAGTTTTACCTAAGTCAAGAAGCTTTCCCAATTCGTTCCATTTTTTTTTTATTTGCAGGGACTGCTTGGCCTAGGTCATTGAACTTTCTTTTAAACAAATGTCTGTTCTCACTTTATCCACAAAGGTACACCAAAGTAGGCATGCTTAGATTTCAAAATCTTTACCATGTCTGGAACCTTAAATGACTTAGCAGAGTGAGGATACTAAGAGTAGGGGCATTTCAAGCAAAATGTCATTCTGCATTCATTTACATTGCAATTTCTTTTTGGGAAAAAGGGAACTGTTGTGGTAAGCTTGCTCTCTGATCAGAATTACCATACTGAATGAAAATGCTTTGCCTTCGCATTGACCTTCCTGCCTCTTTACATCATGTCTACACTTGTTTGATCCTACCCAACCCCCCCATCTTCTGGTCCCTTGCCATGTCGACTTTAAGAGAAAATTCCAAGTAAAAAATTATAGGAAGGTAAGTTTGGGTGCATAAGAGAGCAGAGAGAGAAAAAACTTTAAACTTGGATTTGAATATATAATAATTGTCACTTAACAAAAAGACTACAACAAAAGTAATCAAGAGCTGTTACTTTATATAATAACCACAAACACACACAAAAAATTGTGCTCCATATCCATCAGACCAGAAGTGGACTGTCTGCAAAAACAGAAACATTGACGCACTTCTTGATGAACAGGTGCTTAATGTTTATCAGATAGAACTGGTAGTTGTGTTCAAACTCATGGATTATGAGGTCGTGCTTCCTGACTTGTCATCATTTGGGAAACCACTGCCACAAGCAGTGTGCAATTGAAACTGGTCATGCCAAATAGGCTGGGTGGATTTTGTTTTTCTGGAAAGTATTGTTGTAATTTTCAATGAAGCACCTGTACATTAAATTGGCATTCTTTTGCCACACGAATGGGATCTTTCAAATGAGACCAGCTCGAATGGTGCCTTATCCAACTGTATTGTGCTGTTTGAAATGAATGGAGTGGGGGAGGTTTACTACCTGAGGTCCTCTGCTACTCACATGAGTAGGACATATGGCAAAGTCAATTTGAATGCTCCATTCAGAATCACTTCCTTTTTGGACTGAAAGGAGAGACCATGAATAGCTATGAATTGTTTTAACCGCGGGAACCATGTTCTTGAGAATTAGGCATTCTGTCATAACTTACCTCTGCTTAATTCTGCTATTTTGTAACTAGCTCGCCATAGCAACCCAGATTTTGTCCTGTTATCCTTTCCAGTTAGCATCGTTTGGCTTTTCCCACTTACCCAATGAATAATTCTTACTTTATCGCATTAGAAAACATGCCTTCACCCAGTCTTGAATCACCACTTGTCACATATGTTGCCGTCAGCATTAGGCCATGCAAATCTTAAATCTTTTAGGATCGCAAAGTTTTTTCCCAACAGTTATTCGCCAATATTGCACCACTCAACCCAACAACTTTAGTGCCAAATTTTAATCTTCAGAGCACTTGCATCAACCAGCTGTATTACTAGAGGAGGAGGCTGGGACCCAGGTCAATCATCATCGTTTACCCCTCACATACAGAAAAGGTTTGACACCTTTGGTAGTTATATGGACCCTCTACATCAATGCTTGGTAGGTAGTACTCTCAAATTGTGGTATCACTTTTTCAATAGGGTCAATTAACGTTTAACACAGGGGTCAAAATTTTTAAAATGGCCCCAATCATGTTGAAATGTATGCCATATTGTCCATATAGTAATAAGGATTCCAAAATGATATAGTTTGTAACATATGGACCTGGTTTGGAAGTATTTATAGCGTAGTAAATAAGGCTGAATAAATGGTAAAAACGGTCAATTTCTATTTGTACAGGGCGTCAAAATCAGAAAGTTGCTCCAATTTGGTAAATTGAAAGAAGTTGTTCATATAGCTTAATGTGTCAAAATAAGGAATCTGTTTGTACATCTGCAAGCCATAGTTACCATGTCTAGGGACAAAATAGGTTCAAGGGGAAGGGGCAACAAATCCATTTGTTTGACCGTCTTGACCCTTATCTCTTAAGTAAACATGTACATAATCAAAACTATCCTTTTTAGGAGTCCTTCTTACTCAGGCGGCAATTACTTTGCAAGTCGTAAAATATAATCAGAGTAACCATTTAAAATGTGACCGCTGTACAAATTGAGATTGACATTTTTACCAACTACCAAACAAACCAATGGTTCGTAGTGCGTACAAACTATACATTTTTGGAATCCTTATGATTAGATGGGCAATATGGCAAACATTTCAAACACGAGTGGGGCATTTTAAAAATTTGACCCCGGTGTAAACTTAAATTCCCCCTATTTAAAAAGTGAGTACCACAATTTGCGAGTACTACCTACCGAGCATTGAGGTAGAGGGTCAATACTAAACTTACCAAATGTGTCAAAACCCTTTTCTGTAGTGGGAGGTAAACGGAACACTCCTTAATAAGGCCCTATGATATTCAGCTCACTGCTCTAACAATCAGGCTAGGAGCTGTTGGGTGGCCTTTGCAGATTGAGTAGCTATCGAAGTGCTCAGGAAAGCATTCTGTAATTAAGAGTGCATGGGCTTCCTTTTACATGGCCCGGTACATTGTTAATATTTCCTTTACTCTTTTTTTACATCATCACCATTCACAAATACATGGAGATGTGTATATAGGACACATCCATCTTGTATAGAAACTATTTCTGCCTTATAGTTTTGTTATTTCCTTAATGACTCAAGCTGTTTTCTTGGTGACTTTGGGAGAGCTCATTAAAGGTGCCTTTTGTGATTCTGTCTCCTTCTGCTCATTCATTGTTTACTAGATACTCCTTGAGAAGCGGATTCACAAATGTTGAGTTGATTCCGATCTTTGCCAGTTTTGTGTTATTAGCAATTGCTTGTTTTTTCATGGTCCATAGGCCACTGTGTTGTAATTTCTGTCAAATTGCGAATTTCTTACAGATACCCGAATTTGCACATAAGATTAGGTACACTGGCTTCTAAACACTGTTCAGATCCCTCTTAAATAACTTTTTTTAGGAAGCGGGGGATGAGGTTGTAGATCACAAAATGGTCCTTCATTTAGCTACTTCTTAGTGCTAGCTTACCTTGTCAACTTTTATATAGTTTTCATGTTTTTTATTTATGCTATAGATTTGGGCGCTTTCATTCGGCCTGCAGCAGCTCCTATTATCCCATCCCAAATGCAAAATCTCTACATCTTTGCATTTTCTCTTTCTCGATTTCAGGTTTTTTTTCTTTTACCTTTAGTATGCGAAAAGCCGAGGGTCTCTTGCTTCTTTTCGATGTCCTTTTATTTCCTCTCCCTTGATGACTTGTAATATTATAGTTCTTCTGCATCTGCTCTGTCGGGTAAGTTGATGATGCGACCCGGCAGACTTGTTCTGGCATTTCTTTAGCTTCCCCTTCAGTTTCTAAAAAGGAGATTCAAGATATTTATAAGAAAATGTGTATTTACAACTGTGCAGTGAATCTAACAAATACTGTGATCCTACTTTCATTATACAATTAAAATATGATAAATTGAAACAAATATGAAACTATTTAGCCTATCATGTGCAATCCTTAAATGCATTTAGAGAAAAATTCCCTTTTAGAAACAATTCAAATATTTTTTTATAAAAACAAACCATCATGATTGAGCATATATCATAATAGGTGGACTAACAAGTTGGATTAATATCTGCATAACAAAGAAACAAGTGTTCTTAATACAACTTTTTAACCTGTTACGTGGTTTTTTGACGAAGTCACTCTGTGGTCTTAACCATCCTCTCATGTAATTATTTTGTGATGTGTCCTCGGGCATGATGCATACCTGAAGAGCGATGGTGTCAAAGGGATGGTCAGCATGGTAGATGGTTATACAGTAATACGATGGGACCTGACAAAAATAATAACCCAGTATAGACTTAATACACACTGAAAGCGGACGTAGACAAAGTCAAATGAAAATAGGTAAATGGCAATTATTAAAATCTGATATTCGGATATTCCATTAAAAACAAAGGAAAGGACAAAAAAAGTAAACTTTCCAGTAGTTCGATCACACTATTAATAAATTCAGAAAAAAAGTCTCTACCCAATGCAATGGCAGATGCAATGTGAAGCAGTCATGAGCAGTGGAGCGCGGTTAGGTTTTGACACCACAGGGCGGTCTCCTCACTACTCAACGGGAGCTATGAGTTTTCTTTTCTTTTTTGGACTTAGAAATTTCTCAACCTGAAAAATAATGAAAATTTATATATTTTTAAAGAAGCAGTAAGATTCGAACCCGAAGACCCCACGGTCATAGAGGTCAGCTAACTAACCACAAGATCAGCGAGTATTGGTGTGCCAGTTTTGCAATTCTAATCCGTGATAAGATTTACGAATAAATCGCGGAATGTGTTGTGTCACAATAAATATAATGAATAGCTCTGTTCTGGAACGGTGCCACAACCTATGCTCCAGGAGCGTGAGTGGTGGTCAAATCTCACACTTGCAGAAGTGATTGATGTGCCTACAGCACCTGCATCAATTCTTTAAACTGCATGCACATCCATCTCCTTCAATGTGATTGGTTGGAAGTTGAGTCTGTGTACTCATGTGGATGTGACAGGGGTGAGTGCTTGGAAGATTCATCGGATGGTTATGCTTAAATGCACACAGGTTACATGTGTTGACCTGTTAGAGGGTCATCCATGCAATTCAACCAAATCGAGTACCCATCACCTCAAGTGGAGGGGGGTAGGTGGTGGGAGTGCAAACTTAATTATAGCGTCTCATGCGTAAAAAGGTAAATTTTTAGATTTTTAACATTTAACTGCGCCCAGTGCCTATGAGCCCTAAGTCCTGGACATGAGCAATATTAAATTTGTTGGTATAGTATATAGGCCTATGTTGTTTTTAATATAAATTGGCACATGGCAGAAAATCACTAAATTTCAGGGGGCAGATTCACCACAGGGGGCAGCTTCCCCCCCTGCCTCCCCTGGTTACGCCACTGTATGCCCCGGATATAGCTCTTCTCAAAATTAATCATGGTACATAAACCATTGGTAAACATGGTCATGACAGTTGTAGCTAAAAAAGCAGATACAACAAAAATTTAGCTGTCAGAACATGATTGACGAACATTTTTAGAACATTTTCGAGATGGTATTTGGAGCAATTATGGTGTTTATAGACTTTATGGGATTTATTTTGACACCAAAATTTCAAACAATATACAAACATTTCAAAATATGATTAAACATTAATTTTTGAGTACCTCTGTGAAGGGGTAAACCTCATAAAAGCAATATGCCCAGTACCTGTAAAAAATGATGAAATTCCAAGATTCAAGATTGGAGAGCATCTAGACATCACTGTTAGACTCATGAAAATGCCAAGAAAGAGCTGTTGTGATTATCTTTGAAAACAACTGTTAAATCAAGTTGACATTCAGACATTAGCTGTTTGTCAGGAATGCAAATGCATCGCCAGTCATGATTGTACTAAGCATGGGATTACATTTAAATTGCATTCAGATGTCTGGTAATTTTTCAATTTTTTTTGTGAAGCCCATGTTCTTCTATTGACATTATTTCAGTTTCGGTCCATTACAACTTTTAAATCAGGTTGACATTATGGAATGCCAAATGCTATCATGTCAATGTGTTGCACTAAACATGGGATATATCATTCAAATTGCACTTCAGATGTCTGATTAAGTTTTTCAGATTTTGAAAATATGTGTGTTTCTTCTATTGACATTATTCATTTTTCGGTCCATAACAATCTTTTTTTAAATCAGGGACATATGGAATGCAAATTGCATATCCTGTCATGATGTGCACTAAACAGGGGATATATCATTCAATTTGCAATTCAGATGTATGATTAGTTTTCAGATTTTTTTAAGATATTTGTTTTTTTCTATTGACTATTTCAGTTACGCGGTCTATACATGTACAACCATATAATTCAAATTCATTTTTCACACCTCATTTACCGTGAATATGACAAGGATTATAGAAACTAAATAATAATAGTATCATCGAAATAGTGTATTGTCATATATCAGTGTTAAACAATGATGAAGGCAAAATCTTCCAATTCAAATATTCATGTCGCCAGTAAACCCTAACACAAACCTGTACAATAATTTAGCAGCCATTCTGGGAGCCCTTCCTTCCAGACTGAAACCAAGCCAGTTATCCTTCTTCAGAGGTCTCTTAATATGCCCTATTGGGAACGTCACAATAGTAAAATCAAACATTTTTTGCAATCTAGATCTTGGGGGGGGGGGGGTGCTTCTCCTCCCATATCCGCAAATCTTTTTCATTCCCAGCATATGCTGCGTACCCAATAATCCTGGCAGTGAGAGGTAAAATACCTGCCCAGTACATTGGCAAACAGCAGGGTTGAACCCACAACCTTATGTTATGGGCGAACTTGATCCAACTGCACCACATGTGCCCTACTAATGTTGTTGACTAATGGTTATGAAGGGAATACTTGGAGTTACTACCATAGTTAGAGCAATTTCAATAGTGAACCTTCTCTGAAAAAGGAAATGAAAACATACTTTACCAAATGTTTTATGACACTCCAATGGAAAAGTATGGATGACAAACATTCCCTCTATGATGTAGGCTGTGGTCCTGATGGTCTGCAAACATGAAGAGAAGTGAATGAAAAGGCCAAAGGGTACCTGATCTCATAACATACAACTTAAAAACACCATTGCCTTTATTTGATTTGTTAGGAATCCCATGGGGTCGCATGGTTGACTCTTGGAAGTGCAACATACTGATAGAATTCATTAACAGGCCCCTTTGAGTAGTTGCAGAAAGCAAGTTGTGTACCGGAAACAAGAATAGATTATCTGGATAGTGTGTGATTGGGCTAGCTCCTTTGTGCGGTTTTGTGACAGTTGTCTTCTTCCTAACTGGCATCTTAGGTTCACGAAGAACCACACACTTGCTATAGTCGTGGAAGGACCCTCTCCTTTTGTCTTAGAATGTAAGATACGTTAAAGTAATATGTGTGGAGTCAGCAACCTCATATGTAAAGAGGTAACTAGGCTATAACTTACCTGTTGGTCACAAAATAAACTGTTGATTTGTCCAACTCTCATATAGATATCCTCTGATGTTGATCTTTCTTGCCTTCTCATTATGACAATCAATCTGAATCAAGTGCTTCCTCTTCAAAATTCCAATTCAGTTTTAACAAATTAAAGAATCTTTGCTCGATGAGGATGTGAGCTAGTTGAGTAATGTTGTCATGACTTGTTGCTTCATCAACCATTTGCACTACTTATTTATGGCTCTCAAATTATGCCATCTTGGATAGCGCTTAAGTCAACTACAAAAGCCTCTTGGTTGGGGACTCAGGGAACCTTCAGATCAGCTAGTGAAGGCACAACACGGAATATACATATGTCTAGCCTTGGCATGGAAAATGGGGGAAGCAAAAGCACACATGCATTGCGAAGTACAATTCCCTGCTGCATAAAGTAAGTAAAAACCACAGTAAGGAACCATATTCACAATGCCAGTACCTAAACTGGTAGTGTGCTGGGAATATTGATGACAGAAAACTGACAGAAGTTCTTAGTTATACAATGCAGAGCAAGCTTGTGGATATCATCGCATTAAAAAAAGAACTAGTCTTCCCTGTGTGAATTCTTTCTAATATCAATTACAAGACGTGCCCTTGTCAGTTTCAGAAATGATGGTTTGTGGCTTCCCATGTTTGAAGCAAACTTGGTGGCTCTTCTGGAATGAAGTTGCATTCACAACAGCACTGTTTGTAGCACCATGAGGATACAATTTCAGGAAGATCATAAGCTATCATAGAGTCTACCATGCCGATTAAACCCTGAGGAGAGGTGCATGGAGATTGCCCCCAAACAGAAAAAGAAAAACAAGCAGAAATGCGTGTGCAGGCAATCGGCCAAATGGTGGTTTATTTACTGACCCCATATAAAACATGCATGAATATGAATGAATAGGATACCTATTAACAATACCACATTACAAAACCTCACTAATTATGCACAAATATCTAGTGTCCCAGAAAGGCTGATCTGTGGAAGCTGCATTAATTTAACCGCAAAGTGAGGCTACACATTTTAGCCCCCCCAGAACAGGCCCCATCTGTGGAGGAAGAGCGAGAATAAAATAGTTATACACAAACACTAAACCCTTACTATTAAGCACAAACAGCTCACCCAGACAGGCTGATCTGTGGAAGCTGCAAAGAGTACAAAGTGAAAACTTAGCAAAATCTCTTGTAAAAGGGAAAGAGGAGGAAAAGGGAACTTGACTCCCTGGCTTCACCTCCCCTTCCATCTTCGAGTCTTCTGTTCCCTCTCTTATACCTTCTCTAACACGTTCAACCTTCCCTTTCTCCTACGCTTCTAACACTTTGCTTTCTTTCTCCATCTTTGTTCATAGACCCCAATGTAAACTTTAAACAGTATAATGTGTTAGACCCAAATATCAGGGTAAATACCTATATAAGAGAACACTTGAATATGAATGTATAATAGATATATATGGTTTACAGCAGATTGTTGAAGAAAATACCAAAAAATCACTGAAGTGAATATACTAGGGGTACGTGTGAAATAATTAGATAAGACATTGCAATACAAACAAAAATTTAATTAAAGTTTAGAAAAAAAATGGAAAGGACTCAGAATATTCGCTAACACAACCCAACTGAGCAAGGCATACAATTTGAATTGGGGATGGGAAGGGTGGGACACAAAAAATTACATCCAACAACACCATGTCAGATTGCGCACTGTACCGAATTGTCAACCACAACAATTGATGCGAGTCCGATCCACATTCATTTAATATGAATTACAATTATAAACAAAGAACGCGAAACGATTTTGGATAAAGAAAAGAAAGCGGTTGTGCCACGCGACCGTAAACAACTCAGAAGCTACCAATGGACTCGACCATTTTTTTCTGCAGGGGGCAAACTGGTTGTCTTCTATAAAAATTCATAAAACTTTATTCTCCAGGAAAGGCCAATCTCCAGAAACAGTATGTAGGAGCCCATGCAAACGCTGAGGATGCTATCTTTTAAGTGTTGAAGTTATCATATTATGTTTTACCATCTCTTGAGACTACAAGAGTTCAGTTCACCAATGCAATGTTTCTCTTGTAGCAAACTCAAAAACATCTCCCATGCAGTGTTACTTACTGTCTTGCAGGCTTTTGTGAGCAATGCAGTGAAAGGAATAGCAAAATTCCACTTTTCCTCCAACTGGTGCTCATGCAGTAAGGGGTTTCTGGCAGATAGATGCCCATATCGCATGATTTGTTACACCATAACTGTTCAGATATTGGGAACCTCTTTTTTGTGTCGTCTGCAAGAATTGCAGAAGGCACATAGGGATTACTGTGGTCGTATGTCTGTGTATATGTGTGTGTGTACTGTGGTCAAAATGTTAACCATCTTAATATATTGCATGCGTTATGAGTTCCGTAAGGGCTATGATGATGTAACTTAGTGGAAAGGGAGCAGGGGGTGATGATATGTTGGGGACCTATGTGACCGTTGGCCCCCATTTCACAAACCACGCCTGCAGACGACACTAGCGGGTCCGAGGACCGCCATGTAAATGCTGTGATTGTCAATCTATATATCCACTTTTCATTTACACTCTGTAGTTAGTTTTGGTGGGGAAAGAAACATACACAAAGAAAAAACACCAAACCTGCACAACAAGGAAATAATATACTTAATTACTACATGAATACACTTACACAATTTACAAGAAAAAAATTTTTAAAAATTCTGTTACTAATATAAGTGGGGGGAGCTCGGAACCAGGTCAAACATCTCGTTACCTAACTACAGAAAAGGTTGACACATTGGTAGGTAGTATGGACCTTCTATATCAACGCTAGGTAGGTAGGACGCTCCAAATTGTCGGTGTACTTTTCAATAGGGGCCATTTAAGTTTACACAGGGGTCAAACTTTTATAATTGCTCCAATCATGTGAATGTATGCCCTCTTGTGGTTGAGTGTAAGGATCCAAAAATTATAGTTTGTACCATCTATGACCAATGGTTGGAGTTATAGGGTAAAAAAATGGTTAAAATGGTAAAAAAGGTCATTTCAATTTTGTACAGGGGTCAAAATCGGAAGTTACTCCAAGTTTGTTGTGAAAATTGATTAGAAGTTGTTCATCTTAGCTTAAGAGTAAAATTAAGGAATGTAGTTTGGACCGTCTGCAATGCATAGTCACCAATGTTATGGAAAAATAGGTCATAGGTCAACATACCCATTTGGTGTGTACATATGTTGACCTTATTCCGTAGAGCATTTTAAACATATTACAAACTATACCTTTAGGAGTCCTCTACCTCAGGCAATAAACTGAAAGTATTAAAATATATGCTCAGATGAACTTTTAAGTTGACCCCTGTACAAATTGAGATTGACCTTTGTTACCATTTTAGCCATTTTACCCTTATAACTCCAAAACCATGTCGTACGTGGGTACAAACTAGACATTTTGGAATCATTATGATTCGATGGACAATATGGCATAAACTTTTAACATGAGTGGGGCATTTTAAAAGTTGGACCCCTGTGTAAACTTAAATTTGCCCCCTATTGAAAAGTGCTACCACAATTTGAGAGTACTCCACTCCCTAGCATTGAGGTAGAGGGTCCATACAATACAAACGGTGTCAAACCTTTCGGTAGTGTGAGGTAAAACAACTCCTTTAAATAAGGGGCCTATGATATTCTGCTCCTCCTCTAATGTATAACCCATCCCTTTACTATCACTCTTTACAAACTTGCTTTGGAGTGCAATATGACTCAACCACAACTGATTAAAGGATTAAGCAGCGATTTGCTCATCCGAAACATCGAAAAAAAATCATCAAAAATCATATTTTGATCTTTTTGTTATTGGAAGGATAGGGAACCACATCCTGCAAAGTGATTGACTTGAAAATCCATGTATTAAAGACAGGCAGTAATTCTTTATCTGATTCTGTTGTTCTATACGTGGGAGTATGTGTAAAAATTCTGACTCAGATAAACAAAAAAGCCTTCGGTGAAATCCAATTTTAAGCGTGACCATGATCAATACAGTTAATCTCAACACAAAAAATTCATTGATGGTTGTTCATTCTGTTCAGGTTTTGTAACCGCAATCAGCTGTTTTGTTGTGAGATTTTGAGACGCCATCACTGTATGTTATTTGTGGGAGACGGTATGACAAATTTCCTCAATACTAATTTTTTTCACTCATTTGGTGGTTTTTCTGTTCTACATTAAAGCAGGGTATATGGAATTGCACACACTATTCCTTGATTTATAAGTTGAAGAAATGCATTTAAACATTTTTCGATTCTCTCTCAATATCGCTGCTAATCCCTTTAAACTTGTATCATCCAAAACCATATCGAATTTTGTGGTTAAAATGTCCAGATTTTATTTAAAAAAATCTATAAATAAAATTGCTGTGGATACAAATTCCAATATGCAAACATATTTTGCATCTTCGAGGGAAGGCATTATGTCCGCCTCTCCACATTGTCAATATGCAGGAAGCAATTTATATTGAAATCCATGAGTTTCATCTGATTTTTTTGATAGGATTGCACAGAAAAATCAGCTTTTCAAAATGAAATGTCGGCGGATGATGATGGATGAGGGATATTTGTATTACACAAAAAGGTCAACATTTGATCAGATATTTTTACAAATGGACGTAGTGTCTGGTTTGTTTTTGATGGGTTCTTACTGACTCATACAGGAATCTGTCTTACCTTCAATCCGATGTTAGTAACAAATTGCAGTCTTTAGGCAGATGCAGAACCTCCCATAATATATATTCCAATAATATGTATTGCAGTTAGATCACCCGTATGACGACACCCCCCAAGTGACGGTAATACCATCAATCCTCTCCTCTTATTTTCTCTGGGAATTCGACAAGATTCGTACCGTTATGATTAACTCCTGATTTCTGTCGAATTTTTGGTCAGATTTAGACATGGTGGCCCTGCCCTTGTACAAGCTGTTAAATGTCATATTAGTACATGGGAGTTGTAGTTTTGTCATTTTCGTCTATTGGCGGAAGTCGGTATTTTAGGACTTAACTGAAGTTGCGTGGGTGTGTAAACACACAAACCGATTAATTCACACACATAGGCCGACTAGCGTAGGGTGTGGCACTGCAGCCACGTTCATATCGATAGTCCTAGTTCACACTACGCTCTTTATTTTTATCTTATATTATTATATTATTTAACGTGTATATTTGTGATTACAATGGCTGTGCGATTGTAATTGTAAGAGGGCTGGCACCGTTTTTAGTTCTTCGTTTCAAGATGGCGTCCGGGTTGTTTACATTTTATAATTTATGCACGTTCATTCCTTCACACAATGAGGTTACACTGTGGGTTTACTACCTAGTTTCCGTACTGCTTTCTTGAGCCCTTATGTCAACGAGGTATGGCCTTGATTTACAGCAGTTGTAGGATTGTTTGGAAATGCTTTTATATAAATTTTCTATCTTTTAGACTTAGTAATTTGTATCGGGGTATCCCAGCCTTGGTGCATGCTCAGGCCGGTTTGTTTCCCTATAGGCCGCCGCTGTACGTGACTTGTTCGACCGAGTCTCCGTCACGGGACCCACACACACGCTGATACCCGCTGTCCCTACTCGGGGCGAAAAGGTGCGCCGTGCGTATCGGTCTTGGTATGCACAGGTTTGCTTGGAGTTGGACCCGGGGTATTCCGGGGGTTTTCATCCCTTTGGTTACTTGGACGGTGTAGGGATTTTGACCGGTAATGAGGCTGGGAGCTCCTCCGCTGCTGTAAGCGAAGGTTCACCCGCCGTTACACACGCTTTGGGTCTGGTGTCTTGTCAGTCCCCCGCGCCTCAGGGGTGCGTTTGACTGAACTAGGATACTGGGCGCGTGGTAGCGTCTTCGGTACCCACCGATCCACAATACCACAGCTATAGTACCCATCGCCGTTACAGGAGTTCCTCCGCTGCGTAGCGGGGGTTCACCGACGTTAGAGGGTTCCACCCCGCAAGGTGTCGTTGTCAAGTCGCCCGTGCCACAGGCGGTGCGTTAGATGGAGGATACTATGCGTGTTGTCACCGTTTTCGGTACCCACCCGATTACGGGGATCACCGCTAGGGTGTCCACCGTCACCTAAGGTGGTGGTCCATTTATGGGTCCGCTACGGCGACGCTGCCTCTGGGCGCGTCTAACGGTGGCGGTTGCACGCTGCAAGCACGGCCCGTGCTTCAGCGAATCCCACCCGGCGACGTCGGCCCTTCTTCCTCGATTATCTATAGGGCGATTTTACGGGCTTTTACTGCGCCTGTCTCGATGCCTTTCTGCCTTCATCCTCACAGGGGTGATGTCGGCTGCGGGGGCTTTGACCCGAGGCGAATTCCTCGGTGCTGGTCCATGGTATGTAATCCCGGATTAGACAAAACAAAGGACCATTCATGAGGATTTGCGGTCATTTTCGAGACAATACACATTCATCAGCTTTGAATCCCCATTCAGGGGAATCAATGTCTGCTGGCACGGTGTTTCTTCAGCGATTATTGGGCACGCTTTCGCCTGTATAGTAAGGCGATTTATCCTGGTCAAAATTACGATGGCCTCCACTCATTACGCCGTCGCTCCAGGGAGTTCTGGCGGCAGGAGTGTTTTGCATTTACAGCGAGGCGGAGCTGGATCTATTAGTCGGCACGGACCCTGCTTCGATGGTCACCCCCCCTGGCCTCAATCCCTTCGGGATTTTTAGCGGGGGATGAGTCTTCTCGAACGAAAACCCTCGTGTTGATGGCCGTTGCTAATTTCTCAGTAGAAATTGATGTTACAACGGACCGTTTATCACGGGGTTAAGGTTCGGGATTTACGGCCAGTGTTTAGCCCTAACGCCATTGTCGTTCCTTTATGGGTGATTGTTGGACTTTATGCGATCGGTCTCACCCTGATGGCCTCGGTCCATGCAGCAGGGATTTAGGTGAGCAGGATCATTTCGTTTTTCCATTTTGTGATGTCGGTCATTGCTAAATACTCTCAGGGGGATTTAGCCATACAATAGACCATTCATTTCAGGATTTATGAATCGATACGCGAGACTGCCTATTCACAGGGAGTGGAAACCTATCTTTCGGGATCAACGGGCTCTGTGAAAGGGGACACGATCTGTAGGCTCCGACCGCATGTTTGGGGATTCCAGTGCGGATCTCTGCAACGCAGTATACTCGCCCTTGCATGCCGTGAATCCGCTTGGATTGGCTTGGCGGAAAGGGGGGGTGCGCACGGTCATGCCGTGAACCGGGCGGGCGGGGCAGTGGCAACTGGTTGGTCCTGCCTCTCCGCTGGGGTTGCCTAGTGTCGTATTGTACGTGTCTTCAGGGGTTCTAACAATGGTGTGTCGATCATTCTAATTTATATCGGTGTTGTTGATGTCATGTTGTGTTATCTCGCTGTTCTCATATGTCCATAACGTGTCATAAATGACTCCCTGATTTACCTCCAACTCCATACCGTGACAATCTGGTCATATGCGGCACTACGAGGAGTATGTTGTAAGGTGACAATTTGTGAAGATTGGTCTTAGTTATTCTTGAGTATACACCCCGTTCTGTCACCTGTTCGGGGGCGCGGGGGTGGCGGAGGTTGCGGTGATGTCTACTTTGCGGCGGCGACACCGTGGTTATGCTTGTATTTTTATTACTGGTGTACGGGTTCCGTTCATGTCTTGCCTTTTTAATAATAATACGTCGCTTACATATAGACCAGACATTCCACGGGGGCTTTTGGCTACTACCAGTATTCGGTTTGCGGGGGGTAGGTGTTTAGGTCATTGTGGTGTAGGTCTTCGCCTTAATCGCCTCAATCCTTTCCGGGATTCGGGCAGACTCGGGAGCACTCGTGTTTCATATACCCGCATGGATACTGGCCTGTGTTAAGCGTGTCGCTTTGTTGACACAAGGACAATCTGTGGGTGTGATGATCAGTGCGGGGAACGGAAACCCTTAGCCGGGACTTGGGGCCATACCCTCTGGGTGTCGTCCTATGCTGCCTTTGGGGCGGGCGCTTGCTCGCAAAGCGTTCCTCGGGACAGCAGGCGTCGGGGTTTTCCTACCAAACCGTAGCTTCATGGGTGGCGTCTATCCTTTTATGATGCCTCCCCTTTTTTGGATTCAACTTCCTTTAAGTTGTCTCTCCGGTGTTGTACTCGACTTCATCATTCAATCCGGTCTTCGGGGCTTCGTGCCCTACACGAATACTCCGAATCAGTGTGTCTGTAGTGCAGCCCCTCTTAGATAGTCGCACGGTGTTTCCAAGCTCAGACCCCTCCTGTCGAGTTTGGATGCGGTTGTTTTTAATATAAAACACAACGCCAACCGAGGGCTTTTAGCCAGCCTAGGGGTTGTGCCACCGGTTTTGGATTGATGTCTCTCTACACCCCTCCCTTCTCCCGGGGCGTGTGTACGGGTCTTATCTTGATCTCGTCTGAGTCCTTTGGACGGTCCTTTTGGTAGGACCTAAAAATGGAATCACTATTGCTATGGTCATGAATTCCTTGCGATGGCTCTTTGGATTCAATTCCTTGTAGCAATAAATGCCGGTGTCCTTCGCCGGCGTTTCACGACCATATGTAGTCAGTTATATTCAAGGTACGGGAGCTGTTCTGCCGTTCCTTCACGTTATTACGCTTGTATTCATCACTTAGGAATCGTCCCCGGCGACTCAGAAGTTCGGATATTCGTTAGCCCCCTTTTGGCGTGAATACCGTTGATGCTACGATTGGCGATTTAATTTCGTCAGTGGTAACCTAAATTTTGTGGTCGGATTCCGCCGTAATTATGCCATATTCATCGCTTCTGATCGCTTTTTGATCGAAGTTTGGGTATCCGCTCGCCCTCTTGGAGATGGATACCCTAGATGAAATGTTAGAAGATTAATTTCGTCTTTTTGGCTAAGTTCGGTGTCGAAAGACTCGGCCAAGTCTACCGCCCCTGACTATATTTTTCTATTCGGAAGTGGTCAGGATGCGGTCGGCTTTTAATCTCTGCTAAGCGTGTGTGGCACGCGCTGCCGAGCCTCTCGCTCGTCGGCTTTGTGCCGTCCCCGCGGGGGTCTGTTATTCTACGCGATTATAAGAGGGGAATCTCAGCTCCGTTATAGGCACTTCAACGGCCCGCCCGCGGCGGGTTTTGTCGCCTTTATTTTGAATGACAGGTGCAACCTCTCAATCTCTCTGCATGGGGATTGATTGATTGGGTGATAATGAGTCCTTGCATTTTCAAATGACATGGATTTATTATTTATCACTGGGGATTCATTAATATAATTGTTTGAAAGGGGGTAGCACTCAATCTATCTATGTCTGGAGTGGTTTTGTTTCTGATCATGGAGGTGGATATATATACTATTATATTATTTACCTCTATGTTCGGATTGTGATAATTAGTCTTCCCCGCCCAGATGCCGAGTTCTGTTACATGGTGGGACGACTATTATTTTATCATATACCTTGCAATGTTTATATATAGTAATCGTTTCCACTCTTGGTCTGGCATAGTTTGCTGCAGGACTTGGATTTATTACAATCCTATCAGCCTTTTTATAAAGTGAGAGGGAGAATCTTTTGGGTGTCCTTGGGATGGTTTCGTTTCACAGTAGTCTTATCTGTGATGTTCCAGCTGCCTGATAGGATATTGATGAGTTTGTTTGCCTACGGGCCGAAACGGGATTACTCTTTATCCTTGGAAGCAATCTATTTGCATTAGCAGATTATTGTTTTGATCTACGGTCCAGCTGGGATCTTATCCCACTTAGGGTTTTCCTCTTGGCATGGACTTAATTGATTTCCCATTCACCGGTTGCGTCCCCCTTAGTCATTAGTATGATAGGGGGGAATTGCTGTTGGGGGTAGGCATTCGGTTGCCATGCCTTTTACTCGGCGATATTTCATTAGACTTTAGAGTTTTCGAAAATTCTGTTCGATTCTCTTACTCTCCTGGCTGCCACAATCCAGTTGTTTAGGTAGGCCTTGAGTAAATTGGAGATGGTCCTGTGATCGGGGACCTCTCAAACATTTTTTTGCTGAGGGAAATCTTTGTCAGCTACCTTTCAAACGTGTACTGCTCATTCCGTCGCCGCCATCACATACTGTCGTATTTCACATTTTTGAGATTTTGCGACAAATTCCGCAAACTTTACTTAATTAATCGAGTTGCTTGTCATCCACAAAGTTTAAAATGTGAGGATGCGTCTAATTAATTAATTATAATTACAGATTTGTCTTTCCTCCAAATCATCATATTCGAATTCACATACTGTCGTATTTAAATCTCAATTCATTGACACGTGTTTGATATAGCGTCGTATTTTCCCGATCCCGAAATAAAAGATTTCCACATACAGACCTATTTTGAACCCGTTTTCCATCGTTATTTCGTAAAAAAGCTTTTGAACATAGTGATCTATTTTACGAACATTGAAAAACCACGGTGTAATATACGTCGTATTATTGGAAATATACATTATTGGTGACTTTTCACAGACAAGACGTATAAACTTGGTTCTGTAGCCTAATTAAGATATAATTGCATAATTAAGTTGGATTGGCGCGACACTGGGTCATATTGGACTTAAAATGTTTTCTAAAAACAGTATATTTTTTTGTTTGTGTAGATGTTTCTTTTACGCTTCGTTCTACCTATAAACATTGAAATGGCGCAAAGTAGATTTTGAATTGCGATTTCCGGAAAAAGTGTTTGTTTTTTAAAATACGACAGTATGTGATGTGGGCGACGATTCAGTTTGAGGTGGTCACGTCTCAGGGCGACATCGAAGTAGTCCTTTCTGATGCTTTATTTCATGTGACTGGCATAGTATGATATTGGATGTTCCCCCCGGAAGGGGTGTCAATCTTCTGGTGGCCTTTTTCCATTCGGTGGATCGAGATAACTTGATTACCACTTGGGGTGCTGTAATATACTGAAGCTTAACTCCCCCGGGGTATAGGCTTCGATCTAGAGATGTGAATCGGAGTGGGCTGATGTCGGCCTCGCAAGATTTCCTCTGTTTCCCACTCCTCGCACTCGCTTGCCCTTGGAGCTCAAGGTGAGTGGAATATGGTGGGCTGGCTGCATAGGTAACAGTTGATGACTCATGTCTTCTGTCCATTATGGCTGTCGGGTTTTCTGCAGATTACTGTAGCCGCTCGAGGGGTCTGAGGATTTGGGGCTCTTTCCGCCCTACTCAGTCTCCGCTCACCGGCGATGACCCTTCCTCTCGGCCCGTAATGGCCCAGAGGAGTGGAGATGGGTCTAATGCTCGAGCTGCTATGAAGCCTTGTAGACCCTCATAATTGGGAGTAAACCTCTCAGTAGGGCCGTGTGCGTTGTGCACGAGGGGGCTTCGTGATGGTTTAGTGTGACGTTCTCCTATAGGTACGTCGTTTCTGGCCAGCTGTTGCAGGAGCCATCTTTCAGGGGGGTCAGCGAATTATTCTCTTAGTAAGTGGTGTGCTTAGGTTTCCTGCTATTTGTAATTGGCATGTGACCTCTTGCCGCTGCCTCTTATACTTCTGAATTGTTGCAATTACATATGACACTACTCATTCACGATTTTCACGCCAATACAAGGTCGTGACCGTTGTGGCCGCATCCTGCCCCACCGACCCTCCCGTAGATACCCTCCGTGCTAATCTGGCCCGATGTACCCACTCGCAATTTGTTACAATCAACATCGGATTGAAGGTACAGCCCAAGATTCCCTGTATGACAGTACAGTAAGAAAAGTGGTGTCTATGAATAGTAAGGAATGCTTGCTTACATTCTCCGATGTTGATTCCCGGGCCCGTCCCGCCCCCTGCAGGATTGTTTATCTTGTCGAGGGTAATAAGACTAAAAGAGGAAGAGGATTGTGGGTATGAGTCACTTGGGGGTGTCGTCACACAGGGTTGATCGAAATTAATATATATTAGTGTGGTAATATATATTTATGTTATGTTTCTTCATCTGCCTACAGACAATGCAATTTGTTACACATCAACATCGGAGAAGGTAGCAAGCATAGTCCTAACGAGTCATTAGAACACCACTGGTTCTTACATTTTTTTCTTGGCAACACGTCAATTATTTGCATCAGCTCAGCAATGCTTTGGCATATAGCGACCAGACCAGATGTGCACCAAATGACCGCTGATCCATCCCATTTATGACATCTGACTTTGACCCCTGTCGGGGTCATCTAGGGGTCACAGGGTTCAAAACTGTGATTTTCTATTTTCATTTAAACTGTATCTCCTACAGTTTACACTGCATGTACGTGACTCACTGAAGCGCTTAGACCCTTCAGAAAAGGTTATGGGTCGAGAGGTCTATCGGGGGTCATTAAGGGGGCACTTCCGGTCCTTAATGTGAAAATCTTCAAAAATAGCTATCTGATATATGCAAACGTTGCACAAGAGTGAAAAACCCCTGTACACTGTCCAAGCCACACCCTGGTCAATGCAAAGGATACCCCTAGTAGACTGGTTAACCACTTTTGCATATACCTCTGAGGACTTGATCTCTAAATTGTAATAATTAATTAAAAGAAACTCAAGTATTTCAATCTTTAGGTGAATTTCTTTTGACATGTAACCTGGATATTTTTGGTCCCGTCAACTTAGAAGGGGGACTATAGAAATGCTAGGCATCCGTGTGTCAATGCATCCGTCCATGTGGCCCATGAGATTCCTTTGGATCTAAGCATGAGTGTGGGTTATCCATCTTCACACCATAGCATGTATCACAAGTAGGCAGTGTGGTGGCCTGGGATCAGAGTGAAGTCCTGGGTCAAAGGTCAAATATTGGTCAAATGTGGGCAAAATAAGGTTAAATGCTATAAACTTTGTCAACGCACGATCTCTTTTGACTAAGCAATTCGCGTATCCATCTTCGCCACCATATATGTCCCCATCACTAGGTGGTGAATGAGTTCGGAGATGGGTCATGTGGCATGGGTGAAAGATCAAATGCAGTCAAAATGGGGTTAAATTGCTAATTTTGTGGTAGGATGATGAATCTTGGTAGGTGTGATCAACATTCAGTGCCAAAATTTTAAAGGTCATTTCAAGGTCATCCAGGCTCATTCAAGGTCAAATTACTAAACATGGGGTCGGATTCAGTGCCAAAATTTTGAAGGTCATTTCTATGTCATCTGGATCATCCAAGGTCAAATCACTGCAAATGGATGTATGGTCATGAAACGGTGGGTGTGGTAGACATTCAGAACCAAAATTGTGAATGTCACTTCAATGTCAAGTGGGGTCATCCGAGGGGTGGAGGTTATCACTTCAGAGTAGGGCTATATGACAGTCAAGTATGAGCATAATTGACGTATCCATTTCTGAGATAGGTGTGCTGTAAAAATTGACAATCATTGAACTTTGTTGTTGGCCCTGTGACCCTTAACATTTGACCTCTAGGTTGTAACAAAAATCACTAGTAGGGGCCAAGAGCTACCTACTTGCTAAAACCATGACTTGTCTATTTGTGAGCCAATTTTTTTAAGTATGATTGATGTATCCATTTGTGATGCAGTGTTCTTAAAACATATTTCTTTTGGAATTGCCCTAAGCGTACGCGAATGAATTTTATATAATGAATTGTTCATATAAAAAGCTTGTTGATTACTAACCTTCAACCTTGTGCCTTTTATTGCATTGGAGGTGTAGGTCAACCCTACCATCTTTGATAATTGATGGACAGCCGGGGACTGGATATTTCAGGAACTTTATTCCTTCAGCCACCAGGCACCTGTGCTGAAAAAGAAATTAAATCACAAGGAAAATATTTATTATTTTAATGTGAAGTCAATTAAAATTAGGGAGTTCAATATCCAGTACTCAGTGAAATGAGCCATAAAATTGTAAATATAATCTTGTATGAAAGTGTGTTAGAGGATATTAAACTTTGGCCATCAGTTGATTGGAAAGGAATATACTCTAAAAATCTAAACATTTTGCCTTGAAAGCAAAGTAGAATGTGTTTACATTTTATCTGACATAACCGGTGCAAATTTATATTTAAACCATAAAATTGCCACTTTTCAACTCCTCAGTTTCCAAATTAATAACAATCAGTCTTGATTTGCATCACAAGTTACACCCAAACAAATTGGCTTTTTAGAGGCTGACATATTTACACATAAATAACTACCGTTCCTTATGCCTACTCAAACTCCAATCCGCAATTCTGTATCACCCAAGTGGTGTGCTTTTTTAAGATGGTATCTAGCGGGCCTCTAGTTGACAGCCACACAGGTCACTTTCTTGCAGCACGCTTACACTACTCAAATTGAAACAGAGAAAGAAATGCATAGTGAAGTGGACATGTGGCCCAAAATTCTATTGACACTAGGATTCTAGAAGTATACAACACATAAAAAAAAACATTCTTTACATGCAGATTTGGAACACCAATCCGAGTACCTGTACATGAAAGGTGCTATTTTAATAATAGACAGAGATTTATATAGCGCCTCTATTGTATGGCTCTAGCCGCTTTCACAAAATGGTCGCTGACACGTGGCCCAACCATACCATAAAACATTTAGCATCATTTCAAGGGATGCAGAAGATCGGGATCAGCGCTTTCCCTTATAAGAAAACATACATCGAGATTACCATCGCAGCCGGGACCAGCTTCCCAAATATCGCATGGGTAAATCGCGACAACCAAGCGGTTAATTGTCTTGGCCAGCAAATTACATGACAGCTGAATCTCACAGGGCTCGAACGCACGCCTATACGCATGGATGAGCATACACCGGGTCATGCGATTACATGATTGAAGCTATCTGTCGCGTGGAGTACACATGTACTCGGACTGCACTCGACAGGCCAGTTACAACATATTGGGAGCAATTTCAACCATCGTGAGCCTTCTATGGGAAAGAATAAAACGATACTCACAAATGTTTTAGGACAAGCCATTGGCTAAAGTATGGAGACAAACATTCATTCTCTGATGTAGGCTTGTGTGTTCGATGAGGATGGTCTTGCAACCTGAAGAGAATGTGAAAAGGCCAAAGGGTTCCTGATCTCATACAACTTAGACCCCATTGCCTTATTTGGTTTGTTAGGAATCCCACTGGATCAGTCACATAGCACTCTTGGAAGTGCAACATACTGATGGAATTCATCACCTGGCTCCTTTGAGTATTTGGAGAAAGCAAGTTGTTTACGGAGACAAGATATCTGGAATCTTTGATCGGCTAGCTCCTTGCGATGTTTGTTGACAGTTGTCTTCTTCATTGCAATCTTTGATAGATTGAGTCACTTTCTAATTGGCATCTTGGAACAAGGTTCACAAAGAACCACACACTTGACATAGTCGTAAAAGGAGGACTCCCCTTTGTTTTAGAACGTAAGTAGGTTATCCGCTGTTGTGGAGTAAGCAACCTCATCTGTAAAGAGGTGTTAAACTACTTAGCAGGCTACTTAGTATGCTATTACTTACCTGTTGTCACAAAATAAAACAGTTGATTTGTCCAACTCTTGTAGATATCCTATGATGTTGATCTCTCTTGCCTTCTCATATGACAAATGATGTGAATCAAGTGCTTCCTCTTCAAAATTTCCAATTTCAGTTTTAACAAAAGAAAGGTTCTTTGCTCTCTAAAGGACGATATTGAGCTAGTTGAGTGTTCTCTTTTGTTGCATTCAACCCATTTTAGTAGGGATCACAGCTGAAAATGGAACTCTCTGCTTTGTTAAAGAAGGACCCTTGTTTTTTTGATGAATTATGATGCATTAAATATTCACGCGGGCTTCCTTGCTGGAACATCCAACAGACCCCCCGTGGTGGGGGTCAAAGGGGGGTCAAAAGAGGTTGACTCAAAGTGTATCGTGTTTGTATTCCAAATGAAAGGAAAATTGATTAAAGAACATTGACTATGACATATTTTTTTTTATTTGGCATCATATAAAGAGTTATAATTGCTACAAATATATAGTGTATGCTTTTTACAAATTCAAAAAACAATTTTTTATTTTTTTTATACTTTTTACAATTTTGGGGGGTGGTTAGGGTGGGGTGGGGATTTTGGGAACAGGGTTTTGGCTTTCACTCCTTACAATTGGGGATTTTCAGTCTTAAATAACTTTTCTATTGTCATACTTTAACTTTTTAGATTAAACGTAGGTATTACAAACAAAAACAACCATGTTATGATTATGAATTTTATGTCCGAATGGGCATTTTTTTTTGGAAATTAAGGGGTAATAAACTCAATTTTGTCTAAAATGGGAAATATCAATTTTAGAATGATCATTTTCGGTGTATAAAATGATTCATACATGGAATAGGTCCGTGTCATCAAATGTTAATATCTTCCAGGTGACAAAATAAGTGAAAATATGGCAAAGGGGGTGGTGAATGGGACTGGTGCAGACCCCCTGGACATTTTTAAGGGGTATATTTGTTTATATTGGGCCAAGTGGAAACCTTTTGACCATGCCCAGATTTGAAAATGAGAACTTCCTTATTTATGACCCACCCTACTACACATCAATCAAGCAAAGACATGTAAATTGTCTTGCCACCGCCAGTGTTTTTGAAAAATCTGCTTCCAATACGGTTAGATCGTTTATCACTTTTGATGCTTGCAAACAGGTTGTACAATCTTTTGGCTTTGTCTCGCCTTGACCATGCCACCTGATTCAATATCCAGTGCCAATGAAACGATCTGAAAAAGGATGCAGGGCTTGCAAAATAAAGTTGCGCGTTTGGTGTTCGCATGCAGTTGTGACCAGAGTTTGTCAAACTTTTGATCACTCTTCATGGTTGCCTGTTGAGGAATGTATCAAATACAAAATCCTTTTCATGTGTATAAGTTTCCATTCCCTTTCCTCCTTGGCTTCACAACAAAGTTTCTTTTTCAAACTGATTGTAGACTTCAGAGCTGTTGTTTGTAGTGACCACATCTCCTTTAAATACTACTAGCATAGTTGAAATGACCATGCAGCTGACAATGTATGGATCAATTCACCTGCTGCGTGAGGTATAGTCTGCCATCGGCCACATCTCGAGCTGCTGCAGTGAATCCTTCGAGGCACTCTGTCATTGGATATACGTCAGCCAATACTTAAACTTGGCAACTCGGATGAAATAATGTTGAACTTTCCTACTAAATCACGAATTTCAAGAAGACACGCTTGGATTTGGCTAATCTCTATGCTTGATCTTTAAGCTAGGTTATGCCATCTATCAAGCTCCTTCTGGCGGATGAACACATAGCTTCGGTATCCTGCTGTTTCACACCATCTTCCAAATGCTTGAAATTTGAAAATGGACTTGAGCCATCCTTTCAGAAAGAAGTGGATGGCTCTTGATTGATAGTAGGTGTTTCCTGTTGCAAAGATTCTTGGTGGCCTCCTTCTTAATGCAACCTGCTTTCACACGAATTTCTGCAGAAGCACTGTTTTGCAGAATTTGGCAATTGCAGATGTGTTCTCTTCAATATGAATGACCATCATTAAGCGGCACTGGACATTTTCACAAAAACATGAAATTTCTTCATTTGCTCTCAAATGATAGTCTAGGCCATTGGAAGAACAGAGAGATATATGTACACATAAAATAAACATACCCCCAAAACAGATAGGGACATTGATATGAGGATTCGATTAAAGAAATCCGGTATTTTAGGCCAACTTTAAGTTTGCCACAACTTTAATTAACAAATGTGTAAACCCGTACTCATCTGATATTAAAACTACAAAGTTCACAGACCGGACAAACAGTGTACATAGCATGGGAAACACGCATTACGGCGCGTGCGTGTTTTGTGTTAAACGCCATTTTCGTCGTCTGCTGTGAATTCGCGTCGCCGGGACGTGTAATTATAAAATCGGTTCTGTTTACCCCATAAGGAAGCTGATTTTGGTCTAATCATTTTCGAGTGAGGGCTTTTGTATATAAAAGTCTTACAACCATGCAAAAATATGCGATTTTGAACAATCTTGAGGGCGCACTATTTTTTCAAATGTTGCCAGTGTCTCTTTACTACATTGTTATCATAAATGTCATGATAAGCCGTCATTCATCTGTGATTTGTGTGTCGCAATGCATAGGCTATGTCATAAATTGCCTGATCAGCCGTGCAAATGGTATATTCAAACCTGGCTGCCTTGTAAGCTTTGCCAAATACTTCAATCCTCTCATGAAAGCATATGCCTTTGAGGAGCTGGCACAAGTGGAAGGTTACAAAATTTCAGTTGCCTGCTTCATTGATGATGAAAAATGCTAAAAATGTGTTCCACCTGGAAGGAAATGATGTGGTTTTCAACAGATAGAATTTGTGGACACATCCAGAACAGCCAACTGAGATTCTTTTGATGTAAAATGAAGCGGATTGAAAATAAAATATTGCTTCAGGTATTAAATGTGCTGAAAAATCTCGCTTTCTGATTGCTCCTTGCTGGAAAACTGTTAGATTTTTCTATTCTGTGACTTGTCTTGTATTTTACATCGAGTGATACCCAAGGACGTTTTAGAACATCATTCAGCTGCATTACTGTTGCACTTCTTATGATCTGTATTTCAGTTCTTCATTGTGTCATTCCATGTTTTTATCCCCCTTGGCTTGAAAAGCAGAGAAGGGGGATTATGCTAGATCAGTCAAGGCGTCGGAGTCTGCGTCGGCGGCGTCCAACAAAAATCTTGTGAACGCGATAACATGAGACCCATAAGGGTTATGGTGATGTAACTTGGTGGGTGGGATCGGACTGCCATGCCCTCCATCTGATTAGATTATGGGCGTGGCATATGCTAATTAGGTACCTAATTTGCATAATGAATGAAGTTCATTTTTGGGGGTATTTTTTACCCAACAATCTTGGTGAACGCGATAACATAGACCCATAAGGGTTATGAGGATGTGACTTGGTGGGGGATCGGACTGCCATGCCCTTCATCTTATTAGATTATGGGCTTGGCATATGGCCTAATTAGGTACTATTTGCATAATAATGAGTTAATTTGGGGTCTTTTTACCAAACAGCTGGGGTGAACAACTATCTGAAGATCCATAGGTCCGAATTTGCTGAAACTTGATGGAGGTTGGGGAATTCCTGTACTCTCACGCTGTTAGGTTTACGTCGGGTTTTCCTGGTTGAAGGTGGGGGTTGTCCGGGTTTAAGGGGGGTTTCCCAGGTTAAGTTACGGGGTTGTTGGGTTTTAAGGGGGATTGTTGGGGTTAAAGGTGGGTTGTCTGGGTTTTAAGGGGGGTTGTCCGGGTTTAGGGGGGTTGTCACACGACAAGCTTTAAAAGGGGGTTGTCCAGCTTTAAAAAGGGGGTTTTGGGTTTAATAGGATAAGAGGGATTGTTGGGGTTTAAGAGGGGTTGTCTGGGCTTAAGGGGGCTTGTTTTGTGGTTTAAGGTGGGTTGCACGAGTTTAATGGGGTTTTGTCCATGTTTAAGGGGGGTTGTGTCTGGTTTTAAGGGGGATTGTCCAACTTTAAGGGGGTTGTTGGGTTTAAGGGGGATTGTTGGAGTTAAGGGTGGGTGTCTGGGTTTTAAGGGGGGTTGTCAGGGGTTTAGGGTGGTTTGTCTTAACTTAAGGGGGATTGTTGGGGTTTAAGGATGGCTGGGTTGTACGGGTTTAAAGGGGTGGTCCGGGTTTAAGGGGGGTTGTCTGGGCTTAAGGGGGCTTGGTTGGAGGTTTAGGGGGGTTGTCCAGGTTTAAGGGGGGTTGTCGGGTTTAAGGGGGTTTGTCCAGCTTAGAGGGGGTTGTTGGTTTAAGGGGGATTGTCCGAGTTTAAGGGGGTTGTTGGGTTTTAAAGGGGTTGTCCGGGGGTAGTTTAAGGGGGATGTTGTAGACGTAAGGGGGATTATGCGGTTTAAGGTGGGTTGTCAGGTTTATAGGGGTTGTCCGGGTTAAGGGGGGGGTTGTCTGGTTAGGGGGGCTTGTTGTTGTTAAGGTGGGTTGCACAAGTTTACGGGTGGGTTGTCCAGGTTTAAGGGGGGTTGTTGGGTTTAATGGATATTGGGGTTTAAGGTGGGTTTTTGGGTTTTTTGTTTTTTAAGGGGTTTGTGGGCACATTATACGCGTATAAATGCGCAGACGTGCACACATGCACACATCGCGCACATGCGCGCAGGTGTGTATTGGCATGGCGCGGTGACGTTGCACATGGGTTGTCCGGGTTTAAGGGGGGTTGTCTGGGCTTAAGGGGATTGTTGGGTTTAAGGTGGTTGTCCGGGTTTAAAAGGGTTTGTCCGGTTTTAAGGGGGGTTGTCTGGGCTTAAGGGGCTTGTTGGTGGTTTCAGGGTGGGGTGGGTTGGCACGAGTTTAAGGGGGGTTGCCCCAGGTTTAAGGGGGGTTGGGGTTTAAGGTGTATTTTTGGGTTTAAGGGGGTATTGCAGCGGATTATTTAAAAATTTGTAAACCGCGCCCCTGCCAGGGGGATTTAGCGGTTCGAGAACCGACGTGTATTTTTTGTTCTTTCGCACACTGTTTCATTTATCTCTAGGCTCCCAGTGCTCAGAATTTGTTGAATCCGGTGTCAAATTATTGCCCTGGTCATACTGAAACAGGACATTAATTTCAATTCTTTAGGTGACAGCTCTGTAGGCCTATACCATGTGAGGTCAAGTTTGGTAACCCCTATAGACCATGTAGACCCTTGTTCCATTTTGCCCCTAATTAAAAACAAATTGCCAAACCTTGTAACAAGGCAGACAAACAATTTTACACCAGTTTCAACAAACATGGAGCACTGGGTAATGTTTAACCCCAGGATGACCTGAACCTAAGGGGCTGTTACTGTTTAACTTAAGTGCGGAACTAGAACAAACTATACCTTTATATCTAATGAGACAAATACATTGGTGTAAACATTTAAACAAAATTTTGACTTGATTTCAATTTACCCCTGTACAATTTTACCCCCGGTCTTTTACAAAGTTTGCCCACATTTTCGCCAGGAGTTGACCCAAAAATTCTGAGTCAGCACCCTTCCAACTATATCCAAAAACATCTTCAAACCTTCTTCCCCAACTTCTAGAATGGGATTCTGATTTTTCACCGACAATGTTGACTTTCTTTTCTTTCATCTTCATTGGAATCAGCTGCTTCTGATTGATGTCTCTGTCTCTTATTTGTCCATCATATATATCACTTCATTCCGAACTCTGATTCTTCAATCGTACTTGCGTTTTCGTCTGAATCCTCATTTGTACATCAGTACCTTCAACCTTTTCTTCTTCATCAATTCATCCTCACTTCAATTCATTGCTCTATATCTTCTGTTTGCTCCTCTGCTTCTGAATCTTCCAGTGCAGTATCTACTGGCAGCAATCTGTTTTCTTTCATCTAAAAGGAACCTCCAGTTGTTTTTGTCCAATATCTTTCATATCCTTGTCGTCCCCATCATCAAAAATCATTGGTACTTCCCTCAATTACTTGTACAATGTCTATCATCTGCGCCGGCCCGCTTCATCAGAATCATTGTTATAGCCATATGCAATAATAGTCATACCATGAACGGTCGTCGTACCATCTTGGGTATTCTCATTCCAGTCACAGTTATCTATTGCAAAATGAACAAAGTTGCACTCTCTGAGTAATGACGGGTAGTATATTCCATTCTCTTCTTCTTTAAGTTTTTCACAAATTCCTGTGAGAACACGTTGGACGGTTGGATAGCTGACAGACTGGTTTAATTTGTTCATCTTTGAGATGGTGAATATGTCAAATGCTGCTCCCAGGCTGAGAGGAGTTGCCTGACGTGTCACTGGGTAGAGTAGCTGTTGTGCCATTGTATCAGATTTATTGGTAGCTTCCTTGTTTGCACACTTAATATTGCCATTATGTTGCTGCAAGTTTCCATGTCAATATGTAGCAGAAAAATTTGATATTTCCATTTCTTCAATTTCATCACTTTGGAGTTCCCTTTACGCACAATTTTAGCAGCATTTGCAATGGTAGCAGACGTCTTATCTGGATCTTCTGATGTCTTCTTCAGATGTAGCATAGTTTGGAGGGTGCCTGACCAATGGTCAAAGTTACTGAGAACACTAAGTCACTGCCACAATTTTGTGGCCATATGACAATTTGATCCTTAAAGTGACCCATCAGTCGGCGCTTGAGTTGCCTCGACTGATAGGACGATGCAGTAGGAATTCCAGCCTGTTCTAACAACTCTTGGTATCGGTTCCGCTTGCTTGATAGGTAAAACACTGATTTCTGTTGCAGGAGAGGTAGTGAGTATTTGTCAACTAACTTGCGAAAGGCTATTAAATAAGCCTCAGGTTCTCTTTCATGTTCACTGACACATTTTGCCAAGTAGTTGTTCATACATGTGATATGATATCGTGCATCATAAGCAACCATGTCGATAGGCTTACCAAGAAAATACTCTATTTTGTCAAGTAAAACAGTGTCTTGAAGTACTTTGGCAAGCAATGTACTCCCTTCCTACTTGTTGCAACTAGACATGTAGGTTTTCTACCTCTTTTGTCGTACTTCTTGCTGCAAATTATGCAGTGTTCTTTGAATTTGAATTGTGGCTTGAGTTTAGAATTTGATCTCAACCTAAATTCTGCAGCTTGAGATCCTCCTCTGTTGTGGATTTGGATCTAGTGATCCCACATCTCTTACTTGCTCACACCTCTTCTTATTGGTATAATTCCTTCGGCATAAGCCATGCCACTTGGGAGCCTTTTCTTCAAGGAATTTCTCACTCATTTCAAGAAGAAGTCGCTTTGCCATCTCATCTCGCCTCAAAGATATGGATCGTTTCAATGATTCAAATCCTGTTGAGGTTATTTGTGTGGCTTGTCATTACGGTGTTTTTGACATATTACACAGTGGTTGTAATTAGTAGCGGTATTCTGATTGAGAACAGGTGGTTCTTTTAATTGTACCGAAGTTGATGATGCCAGAGTCTCCATGGTTTTTAATGCTGTAAGCAGTCACACATTAGGAGGTTTTCAATTTAGGGACCACATTTGTGTAGGTATATTTACTAATTAAAACTGATTATTGAGAAGAAACTTAGGTAATTGTACTATTACAAACTTAGAGGCTTACATTTTCTCAACTAGTAAGTGTTATTTTTCTCCTGTTACTTAAGTTTTTGTTTAAATAAGTGCAATTTGTATTTCTTTAGCCCACATTGTTTGTTTTTCCTCTGTGAGTCTTTATTGCTTTCGTCTTGGGCTGACTTGTCAAAACAATCTTGTCTACAGGTATTGTTTCACATTTATCTACCCGCTTTTCATTTGATCTTCTTACTTTCTTCCTTTTTTCAACCTACCTCATCCAACAATTTCTCAAGTCCTACCTCACTCTCACACTATCTCTCTTATTCTCTCTCTCATTCTCTCCCTTATAACCCCCTGGCTATTATTTTCCTGTTTTACTTTGACTTATCTTTTCAGTATGTCATGCCCTGCCTATATTACAAATGCCATTAAATACCAGTTCATGACCGAAGACTTCGCGCATAATTAATTGAATTTTTCACCAACACAAATTGAACATCATCAAACTTAATTCCCTTTGCATCAATCCGTTACCCAGCAGACCCCGTATCATCTCAAACATGTGACCACCCACTACTTTCACCACACCACAAACAAACCCTGGTTCTGACTCCGCTATCACACTGACGACATGTCCGCTTTAACCCACTAATAAAACCATCAAGCAACGACTAATTTTCCATATTCAGTTTCCGTATATCACAAATCAATTGAAGAAATCAATAACTACCTTGATCAACCTCAACCACTCTTTCTCTGTATAGCATTTTCAGAACATGGCTTACTGACACCAAGTCACCACCTCACTTTAATGGCTACACATACAATCCAGGAGCACTCACTGGCAGAGGAAGGGAGTTTGTCTTTACAATAAACTCACCTCTCATACAAATCACTGACACAACATCAGAACCAAATTTGACTCACCTTTCATCGAACTCACCATTCACACCAACAAACCCAAAACATAACTTTCGAAGTTATTTACAGACTGCATGAACACCAATTCCAAAATTTTAACAATAGCTTCGAGCAGCTTCTCTGCACTGAACTAAATAAAACGAACCGTGATGTCTATATTGTCGTGAATTTAATGTCACTCTTCTCAATTATTCCACTCATCCACACATTAATGACTTTAATTAACAAATCACTTGCAAACTCTTATATCCCTAAAATTAACAGAGCTACAAGAATTACGCATAACACAGCACGCTCATTGATACATTATCAACAACTCCACTGACACAGACTCCACACCCGGGATATTTGTCACTGACACTACAGATCCCTTCCCAATATTCCTCATTACACCACTTAAGCAGAACAAGCCCACAAAAACAATCACTAAAAGTGCTAGAGAATCACAATATTTGCACCATCTTGCAGTTACTGTCGCATTTTCCTATTCCTGTACAACCAGTGCATTCAATAGGCCTATGACCTGTCCACGCGTACTCGGTGCTTAACGGCTAGGACATAGAAAACTCACATCGTTGCGAGGGGGATAGTGCTCAAGGGATTTTCTTCGTAGAAGCTCTAATTTGTATATATATTATCATCAATAACATATGTGATTTTTAGATAGAACATCAGAAAAATCGGGAAAAGGTTCATTTATAAGAGTGTATTTTTGGGAGGTAAATAATGCTAATCTTTATGTTAAAAATCACCATGATTTCTGTGCAGATTCAAGAGAACGCCATGGACAAACGGTTAGACCTAGTACTCTTCGAGAAGCTGACAACCAAGATATCTATTTTCTATAAGGTGGTGTAATTTTGGTTGACATACGGTACTGAAAAATATCCGAACAACTATTTCTAAAAGGCTGCCAACATGTGTAAAAACAAGGCCTAATTGCCATGTTCATGCACACGTGTGTGGGGTATCACTCATCCATAGAATGTTCCATTGATCATTGATTGGATGGTGCCCTGTGAAGTGGGAATCATTTCATACGATCAAACTTATGAATGGATTTCATGTCCACAAGGAGTCGGTTGGGTGGGCAAAGGTCGAGGCCCGTTTACAGTGGACACTACTGCACTAAGTGCCTTAACCGTAGACTCAACACTGAATCATGGGAACATATACTCACAGAAAAGGACCCTAACATAGCGTACGCAACGTCAATTCAACTTATACGACATTGCCACGAATCATTCCCCTTACAAAAGGAGACCCTAAAAAATCGTAACCATAATCAGCCCTGGATGACAACACAATTTCCCGTCAATCAAACACAAGCACGGCCTTTACAAACGTAACTGAAAAAAACACCCAGCAACCAAACAACAATACAAACAATACAAAAAACAAATTAACTCACATTATTCGTATTGCTAAGAAAAAACATAACACAAGAACAAATTCAGAAGCTCAAAAATGATCTTACCACAACCTGACATTCCTCCAACAACTTCTAGGTAGAAGGGATCCACTAACAAATCCCTACCCTTTTCACTCATAATATAAGCAATCACTGACCCGCTTGACATAGCCAGCGCATTCAACGATCACTTCACTAACCTGGGCAAACACTTAGCTAACAAAATACAACTTCAAAAAACCCATTTAACAAAACCTTCCAAAAAACACATTACCTCAATGTTCCTGAATACAGTTACTGTGATGAAAATGCACAAAATTCGCACTGTTCAAAAAACCCTGGAAAAGTGCGGGTACGACAAGATTAGATCCTGGGATGACAAACAAAATTCATCTGATATCATTTCGCTCTGATGCACAATATTTAACCATCAATTCTCACCGGAACCTTCCCCACGTCACCTCAACACCCAAGTCATTACTATTTACAAAAACAAAGATACACATAAATTGCAAACTTACAGCCAATTTTCTGTTCTTCCATCTTTTTCAAACACTGAAAAAGTCCATGTACACACATCTGTCTACCTTCTTCAACAAGCACAACATTCTTGTCGATGAACCATACGGTTTTAGGCCAAACCGCTCGACTTACATGGCACTCCTTCAACTAACAACCCCCGCAATCTTGCAGCTAAAAAAATAAACTCCACCCATGGGGGTATTCCTGGATCCCTCCAAGGCTTTCGTCCACACCATTTGACCACAACAATTCTTCTTCACAAGCTTTATCATTACGGTGTCCGTGGAGTAGCCTTGGAGTGGTTCAGGAGTTACCTACCTAACCGCTCACAATCAGTTTACGCACACTTCCACGCATCATCAATCACACCTATCACAGTTGGCGTCCCGCAAGGCTCAATCCTTGGACCCCTACTTTTCATCATTACATGAATGACATCACCAACAACTCTACACCTAAACTAATCTTATTTGCATATACACAAACATTTTCTTTCAAACCTAATATAATGCACTTTTTAACACATGAATCATGAATTCGCAAAAATCACTGACTGATTTCGGGCTAACAAACTTTCGTCAATGTTTTAAAAACTAACTACATGCTTTTCTCTACACACAACACTAATCACAACCAAACATTAACAATAAAAACCAGACAATCTCCCAGTTACACTCAACCAATTTCTTGGCATCACAGCGCCGACAAGCTAACATGGAATGAACACATCACTCTGTACACTACAAAGCTGGTCTCACGCAATTGGTCAATCTACAGATTTGTAAACACCACCTTCCATACTACACTTTAAAATCACTGTACCACACACTAGTTCTCCCATGCCTTAGCTACTGTAACATCATCTGGGCCTTCAACTATCATTCACGACTCTCCAAACTAAATATCACACGGAAATGGCCCATTCGAACTATCACAAACTCACCCCCCAGAACTCACACTTTTTGCCATTTTTCACTCACTGAAAACACTTAAATTAGATCACCTCAACCAACTTCAAATAGCGCTCTTCATAGGGTCCTGAGCCCAAAACCGAAACCCTGCCCCCCCCCGGTTCTTTTTGAAGACCACTATTTTTGGAAACCTTATACATATAGCTTCAAAATCAGGTTTTCTGCAAAAATCCTCATCCTGGGTTAAAGAGTGCGGGCGCTTTTGTCAAATGGCGGCCGATATTCACTTAATGCCCTTTTTTGACATATATCTTAATATTTTGATCTAAATTCATTGCAATATGTGGACTACTTAGTCCCCAAAACACACCAAAGAATAGTTGAACACTTTTGGCATGCTTACCTTCCTCTAGAGGCGTCATATTTCAAAATGGCCACCAAAACACTAAAACACCGTGTATTTACAAACTTATGCCTGTTTAAAGGCAAAATGCCGGTTCACTTAATTATTACTTTGTCATGCACCTGTGGATTAGTTTGAGGTAACGTAACACTTAAAAATGAAGTAGTTAGCCTATCAAGTGTATATATAGAGGCGCTTTAATGTAAAAATTGTATATGGCTTACTATACACTAAACCACAACCACAGCCTCATTAATCACTGATCACCTTGAAACCGCATAACCATTGTTTCGTGAGTCTCGATGTGTTGACGATGGTTACTAAGTGAGCACCAAGCTTCTTACTACGCCTGCTTGCGAGAGCTTCAGACAGGGAGTGTACGCGTAGCGACCCAACCAAACGTGTCCACATAAGTTGTTGTGGTTCAGAAATTACTAACGTACGTCAACACACAGGTGCTTGGTTGTGGTCTATGTGGGCTTCAGGATGGAATGCCCCGGGGAGCGTGCTCATGCCTCTCCTGTTCGGATCTGTTCCGGCGACCGGCCTGAGATTGCGGGAGCCTGTTCGTTTTTGTCTGGAACGACATCTTGAAAATTGGCGTACAGGATGCAGATGTCAATGAGACTCAAAGGGCCTTAGATGGGATGCTCCTTATTGTGAGGAGAACCCTCAGCGCGCATGTCCATCCGGGGCACAGGTGTATTCTTTCCGTCTGCGCGCCGTGCCATGCGTCACCCTTTGAGTGACCTGTCTGGAGCGCTCCTGAGCACTGTGTAGTCATGTATACTTACGGAGTCACTTGGACTGCACTCTCTTATATATAAAACCCACATCGGAGCATTGGCTAGCTAAGGAGGGCAAGTTGAGGGGTCACATGCCCCGGACACCACCTCAGGGGGCACTGACATGATGTTTCGGAAAAATAAACAATTAAAAAAGACTGTTGTTGTGATTTTTATTGTTATTGTCACAGGCATTATAGTTCATCTGCTTCACGATATTTGAGATAACTGAGACCTCTCCGAAAGCACTCAAACTACTCAAACTGAGAGGTTCGGGGCTCCGTCAACTTGACCACCCACCAGGGGTAGTAGAGTTCATCTGCTTCAAGATAATGAGATAACGTGAGATCTCTCCGTATGCGCTGAAACGCTAAAACCCAAGAGCTCTGGTGCTCCCCCCTGGACCCCTGCCATGTCAAGCATAGTTTTGATCTGCTGCAAGATAATGAGATTACGAGAGCTCTCCGAAGGCACTCAAACCTGTTAAACTCAAGAGCTTCCGGAGTCTCTGCCCTTAGACCCCAGCAAGGGGCTTTCCCCATTACCCTGTATGCTCACATCCCTGGATCGACGGCCGATTGCCCTTTGCGCTCATGTGTGGAGTATGCTTGCCCTGTATGGGAGGGGTCAATCCAGAGCTTGATCCGTCGTTGGTGCCTCCTGCCGACTTGTCGCTGGGGTGTCTTCGGCCAGCTCCAGCGGACACCCATGCAGCAATCGTAGCATGCATGATCATAGCCTGCCAAATAACTGTTATGGAGCGCCTGTGTTTGGACGGAGGCCCGGCTGCTGACCGCTATATGTCCGGGGTAGTTTCTTTTCCTTAGACAAGTCCGGTCCTTTGAAATTCTCCTAAGGAGTTTGGTGGATTTGGCTCGTGGAAATAAGACTTGCTGTCAACCAAGTGGCCTCTATTGGTATGATGGCTTCTCATGGGCTGAGTGGCGGTGTCCCAGCTGATTGAGAATCCAGAATCGGCAGATCAAAGGTTTCCTTGCAGAATTGAGTCTACCTGGAAGCAGATCAGACACTGGAAAGCATCTCTTGGTCTGCCCAATGTTGGTGCAATCAATGCAACAGACATGACCTTGCAGAATTCAGTGAAGCAGCCAGACATTGTTTGTACCCATCTCTGGCTAAATCACATTTGAGAACCACCGTGTTTGGATCGATAAGAAGAAATTTCCAATTTTATAATCATTGGTATTGTTCAATTGGCGATCTTTAAGCATGGCTCTTTCCTTGTATCAACTTAAAAGCAGCTCCTTTGGATTCAGATTGATCTCTCTCTCCTCCTCTGTCTTGAGTCCTGGTCTTTATTGTCTACTTCTGTATCAGATATTCTTTCTCTACTATTATGCCAGACAACGTCTTGTGGCATCACGTCTTCTGATGGCCCACTTTTAATCTAAGTGCACCATCATTTAACTAACTCCAACCAGGATCAATCTGTGGAGGCAGTTCTGGCTCTGCCAAATCTGCCTGGTACAAAATCAGGGCTTGATAATTGGCACTATGGATGTGCATCCTCAACAAAAATCTCTCATACGTATGCTCTGGCACATTGAGTCGATCTTCCAAGCTTAGGAAGTCATCGATATACTTGTCAGTTTTTGACAACCAACCATCGTCCTAACCAAAAGAAAATCTACCCGAGTCATTTTGTAACAACTCCCCCCCGCCCCCCGTGATTTTCGTTAAAACTGAAAATCCGATTCCTGTAAATTTGATACCACAGGTTAGCTTAGAGTTTCTTCTTTTTCCATTTGGTATAAAAATAAGTCCCACATCCCCATATGACATCACTATGGCGTCATATTTTGAGGAAAGTATGAAAATACATGTACTGAATATAGGGGTGAAAATTTATATTTCGCATGTTTATAGCGACTCAAAAACATTATTCTAGCACTAAATGCTTTCATTGTATAAAACTAGTCAGTTTTCCATAAAGTAGAGCCAAAAAAAACCGCATGAAATTGAATATTCCTACATTTTTGGCGAAAATTTGATTTTACCCCTATGTTGTGGTCTATGGCAATTGACAATTTTGCTAACAGGCGAACTTTATGACGTCTTGTGACGTAATGCTAGGCCAGTTTGGTTCCTCATTTTGGTATCAATGGAAAGAGAGGATCATAGCTAGCCATTGGTACCAAATCAGTTGCCTGTGATGGTTCTGTGTTGTGTTTAGGCATGTTTGGTACTCTTCTCATCCCTCCCCCCGAAAGGGGGGTGGTTGAATTTGGGCAGCCATTTTGAAAAGCGGCCCTCAACCGTTTGTAACCCAGGGTGGGGATTTTTGCAGACAACCTAAATTCAATTGGTTTATGGTATAAGCTTCACAAAAATGGCCTTTTCTTTCCAAAAATCCCCGGGGGGGTCGGGGGGGGTCAGGTAGCCCGTAGTCTAATCATGGTGACTATCACAAAGAACAATCATTTACCTCCAACTTCAGCAACTAACTTTACCACAAACAGACAAATCCACAGCTAACACCATACAAGCCAATAAACTTCATCTTCCCTCCCAAAATCTTCCTCTGAAAAGCCCTTTATTCTAGATCACAGTGCAAAAATTTGGAAATGATCTTCCAGACCATCACACGAAACAATTACAACAAAATACTTTTAAAAAGCTCACTGAAAAAGTTTTCATCAACCAGTACAATTCTTTTTAAATTTCTCCCCAAGTCCTTATTTCTCTCACCGTCTTCTTCATCCCATTTCTATCTCTATCCTTACATTTTCTTCACCTCTCTTCACTCTCCTTACCTCTTCATCTCTGCTTCGGCTCACCTCATTAATGAAATATTATTACAATACCTCATCAGACATGTTGAAGAGTCTCTCCTTCTTGTCCAAATTCCCGAATCCTGTAGTCCGTAAGTGTTTGTTTAGCTAGATATATTGTTTTTTTTTTTTTGTTTTGGTCTGTTTTTTTTTTGTATGTATATTACCTAATGGTTATTCTATATCACCCCTTACTTGTATCATTAATTTGTAATTTGAGTATATTTTACTTGTGTGTATGACAGCAGCAATAACCATAAGCCCATCGGGTTGTCACAGTGCTGGTCTAGCATATCATATCTATACCTCACCAGTTTCATCTTTTACAATTGGATACGTTATGTATTATTATATATTATACTTATTATATATTTCTGTCACGTACGATTGTATATGCTGAATAAAGTTGATTGATTGAAGGTGTGAAAAAACTTAATTTGGTGTTTTTTTAAGTATAAACATTTCAGAAATAATTGGTATAAGTGATGACAAATTAAGTAAATTAGATAATTATTTGTAATATGAAATACTTATGAAAATCAAAACTTAACCAAAACACTGATTCAAATTGTTCACCATCACTCATGTAGATTTAAACCAAACATAAATGGAACAAAAATCCAACAGACTGGTTCGAAATAAATACCGATATTACTAGTGGTTAATGATTGTTATTTACCCAGAGGGGTCAGTTTGGAACAAACTATTTTCAAATCAATAAGTTACCCTAATTGGACTGGTGGTGGGGAATAACTATCAGGCCTACATTGTGGTGACATTGGTTTTTTCATGAACAACTTTTTGGTGATAAACAACCCTCTACAATCATTCCAGTCTTTTTAATCATATTACAGATTTTTTTAAATAAGCACACACTTGTAAAATTTGATGTGAGCCAGTTGTATTCAAAGTTGGATATGATGCGTGACATGACGTTCCTAAATGCAAAACCCTAACAGTTTTCCACGACTAAAAAACATACCCTAAACAATCATTTTTGTCTGTTTTGCCTACCTAAGCAAGTGTTTTTGTCAGTTTTGTTGCTGCCTTCAAAACAGTAGGCAATTCATTGTGTGATAATATACCCTTAGAATCTGGATTTGCTCAGTTGCTACTTCCAAATTGAATACTTTTTTATTTTCGTAATCACCACATTGCAAGGGTTATGAAAAACATAATACCCTTTCCCAAGTTTTTGCTGTTTTGTGACACCTAATCAATGTACGTGCGTACATCGTCTGTCGGAAAAAAGAACCCTTTTTACGCATTTTTTCTTGTCACGCATCATATCCGCCTTTGAATCAAGTGCCCCCGCCGGGATGGTTTCCTAGCAACATTGACCTGCTGATTCCAAATCTTTAATGAGGCAACTTTTTGTCATCCTTGAGAATTTTGAGATAGGGAAGGGGTAAATAGAAATCATCTCTTTTATTTCAGAGGCCAATTTTAAGCAGGGGCGACACAATTTTTGACAACTACTATAATTAGGAGATCGCAGAAGCTCTACTACTCTGCAAAAATCAGAAAAATCCATTGTGGGAAGCTTACATATTGGCTTAATACTGAGGTCGTGTATGGTTCAAGAAAAGCCCCCTATATGCCCATTTTCCATAGTGAGACTTGTTAAAACACTAGATTTTAAGAGAATCATATTTGCCCGCAATGAAGTTTCGTAAAATTTCCCACAGGATGCAGTCGGTGGTATACACAATTCAAATTAGTTGTAAAGTTTGTCGCCGTTGGTAGTTTGGGTTTTATTCTGGTTTTGGTCATAAAATAACTAAATGAGACTTCCAAACGCTGTGGCTGACAATAGCCAAACAGCACCATGACATTGACTACCTATTCAATCTGGTGGTTTTACTTAGGGTTTAACCATGATGCACTGCAGTGGTTCAATCTGAATTTACAAGTTTGTAAAAATAAGTAACAACCACTTTTTAATTTCACATACAACACCTTTTGACCAATGTTTTATTGATAAATCAACGGGAAATTAAAAAAGTGCAAGTCGAGTGGGGGTAAGGGGGGGGGGGACCGGTGGGGGGGTGGCTGACATAGGAATGTGGTACAGGTATGTGTGGCCCTCAATTAAGATCCCATTTCATGCTTTCAGCGTTTCCTAGATCCCTCATTTTAAGCAGTCTGTAAATTTTGGTTCAATTTTTGTGCCTCAATTAATATTGAATTTTAGTTCCAAAGCTTGTAAATTTCTCCAAAAAAAATCAGTTCCTAAGGCCCTGCATTAAGAGATAAAATCAGTTCTGAAGCCTCCAAGTTCATTAATTAGGGTCGCACATCCATACCTAAAAAGAGTGAAGTGCCCCACCGGGAAAGCGCCCTCATGGACCCAAAATTTGATTGCACATCAGTTAAGCAATCTGTCAAATATTATTGGATTACTCAGAGTAGTCAATCAAAGGTAAATAATGTTTATTACATTTGAAAAATAAAGTTGCCAAAAATGTTCCCGTTTGTTCCCATTCACCCCTTTTTACAGTATTTTTATCTCAAGTACAAAATCTATGAGTAATTCACTGAATATCCGATATAGACCTAGGCTATAGATAGCCTATGTTAAGTGCCTGAACTCTCTCGATGTGCCTCTTATATTTTTTGTACAGCTATAAATGGTGACAAAGGCTTTATCAACATCAGTTCGCTTATAAATATTGAGGAGAACATTAAAGCAATAATAGCACATTTTTTGAAGAGCACCACAGGCCACAATTTTCCCAAATTTTTGAGATTGTTACATGGTTGCATTGGTAACTGGCTAGTAAACTATACCTGTGAATGGTTAAGCTCGAAAATGTCTATGTGTTGCAAACTAAGGAATTTTGTAATTAATTAATTAATATCAATCTCGATATAATTATTCAACGGCTGTTGGAACGGCCTTTCAATCGAAATAGCCGGGGGAATCGCCATGGTACGTGTCTACGCTCATCCATTAGTTGTTTTTATTGTTCCCTGGCAGTCAAGTTATATGTCATTCTCGTGAGATGGCACTATTTTCATCATGGCTAGACATACACTTTAGCCATTTGCAGCTCGGCCGTGAAGTCCAATCTGGGATCCAATTCTAATTACAAATTGCTTATTTTATAATAAATACGAATTTTTTAGCTTTCTCGTTCCTAGTATTAGTTTTGCTTGACAATTACCAACATACTGTTTAAAAATATCAATTTTTGAACTGGGGGCATCTTCAAAATTTGCTGTTATATGAACAACCTCCGCAAAATTAATTCAGATCTTATTGAGGATGCTACATGAAAAGGGTGTTGCCATTTAGAGGCAGGGTTTTTGCTGACTCTGCGTCTCACTGACCCTACCCTGCTGCTGACTAATGCAATCTTAGGTTGAGTTTATTAGGCCCTTTTGATTTTGTTAAAGAGTTTGTATGAGGCCAGTATGGTGCGCTGATCATTTACCTTGGTTGGTCGTATATAGTGTTACGGTCACCTTGACCAAGGCCAAAACCACCTCAAAACTACGATTCAAACTGCTTGTGGTGGTAACTGTTTCATGGGGGTAACTGTTTCATTTTCAAAGCTATCTGACACTCCTGAATTTCAACTAAGTTCTCCAAACATCCCTCTTCTAGCAACTCTTCTTCCACAAGATGGTTATCCAACTGATTTTTAATTAACCGTTTCCTCATGGAATGCCTAACTTCCTTCCCATAATACTTGGTCCAAACCATTAGTTCCGGCTTTTTGAGCACATCAAAATTCTCCCACGTAACATCTTAAATAAACTCCTCTGCGTTAAACGCCATCGTGTATGAACACTTCTGTCACAATAACAATATACAGCACAGATAGCAAAGTTCACACACAATCAAAATTTGTTCAAAATTTTAACTGTATTTTTTACCGTGTATTTCCCGGACGAGCCCCATTTTGTTACGGTCACCTTGACCAAGGCCAAAACCACCGCAAAACGGATTCAACTCGAGAAAATGAAAAACTGATACACTAGACAATACACTGTGAACTTGATTACAATTTTAAAACAAAGTATTTATTTTAATTGTGTGTTTAAATCAATCTCATTATAACATCGTATTGGATCACAATCAAAGATTTATCTATAACAAGTTTTAATTTATGAAACTACAAACTTCTACCTGGGTGTGTCGCGACGCGGCTGCAGCAAGATTACAATTGAGATGCCGAACTTGCAAATAGTCCTGGCGATATTCCAGCGCAAAACTCCACTTTCCAATAGGGACGTGTCCCCGGACGACTTGTCCTTACTGAAGAAAACCAGCTCCTAATGACTCCCGAAGCTCGGATGTCGACTAATAAAGTCAAAAGTGCTGTAGCTTGTTTATCCTTGGATAACTCAGAGGCCACGGAATACAAAACCGAACCCGACTACACAATCGGACGAAACTGCTGGAGCTGAGACTACTATGACAATGTCCCCTATATGGGAGTGTATACTAGAACTGTGATTACTGTCACTGTCAACTTGGAACTCTCTTAATAACTTGGATTAATATGTTGTGATACTCTCTGACTCATCTTCTCTCACAGAGCTTTATATATCCTCTAGCTCTCAAACAATACTAGAAGATCGGTCCTCTCTATATGAGTCATGTGCTAAATAGAGTCCATTACATCATAACTTCTGGAATTCAGCTCCAATGTTCCCATATTAAGAATGTTCAAGCCATCACCCACACACAGTCACTGGTCTGTGCTACAAGGGCGCCCTCTATGGCCAGACCATATCACCTTGAGTTAGACTAGTCTGATCTCCTAGTTTCAAGTAAATTCCAGAACATTCTCCCGCGTTCTCCTTGATTCTATTGCTACCTACACACCGTTTTATGGGCACACGACCAGTATATTTTTTATATCATGTTACTTATATTAATTTATAATATTTTAATGTGCTAATTTGACTTAATCTTACTCAAGTTCATATCACTGCAAATTCTTGCGGGTCTGAACAAATTTACTTACTATTATTTATGTATTTTTATGGGTTAACACCTGTTTTTTTTCCCTCATTTGTCGATTGGGTTTATGCCTTTGCTGGGTCCGAAAAAATAACAAGTAAATAAAGCAATGTAAGCCTAAACAATGAGGAATACAAGCTAGCTAGGCATGTAGCAAATAGTGTAAGCCTACTCATTTTGTACTGCAGTGTTATTTCAATTTCAATGATCCTTAACACCAACTAATTAGTTTGGGTTGTGTATAGGATATTTCATTCCTTTGCAGCCAGTGATCCTATAGCACAGCTAACGGCCTAGCCCCTAGCATTCTAGAAGCAGTAGGCCGACCCATGCTGCATGTAGGCTTTTAAGAAGGCTAGCCTATAAGCATTAAGGCTGGCACTAGAACGATTTATATTGAAATTATGTAGGTCATAAACAATCTTGGTAATATTTCTTTAATGAATGTGTCTGTACCAGCTGGTGTTGGTCACCCGTAATATAACTACGTCCTAGGCCTAGGCTAGGTCCAGGTTGTTTGGATCATCGCTGTATGGGCAAAAACCCCCCATATAAAGTATTTTACCCAATATACCTCTGTGTTAAGCAAGGTCTTGACTTCGTTTGAAAAGAGAAGCCATCTTGAATTAAAAGAAGGGGGTCATAACCTATCATTTGCAGGGGGGCTCTTTTTACAGCTAGATTCCCTATTTCCCTTAGAACCTGGTGATCCTTAACTATTTGCACTCCTTCTTTATGGCCATTTCACAGGCCTCATCAAATGCCATGTGCACAAGGCCCTTTTGTATCCACTTAGCCGACTAAAAAAGCCCCTTTGTGAATTGGTTGATGACTTCTTCAGGGAACCTTCAGATCAGCTAGAGAAAGGCTACAATAGAGTATATCTGTCTATGGCAGGCAACTGGGGCAAGATGCATACATGCATTGCGAAGTACAAATTCCCTGCTTGCGTACAGCTAAGGACACATAGAAAAGGTCACCATTGCTCAAAAAGTCAACATTTGGTCATATTTTTTTCTAAATGAGGGTAGAATTATCAATGCGTAAGTACTTGTGGCAAAAATTCCCAATTTTATCGAAGCAAACTCTTTCACTACTGTCCCCTGCTATAACCCCGTTCATTTGGTCCAAATGCTCGATCTGGACTGCCACTCTATTATTAAATGCTGCAAATAATGAAAATGAAGTGTCATTTTTGTGTCACTCATCACTTATTTTGTCTACCTGCCTTTCATTCTTTCTTGTTACTTGTTTGATATGTTATTACACTTAACGTCATAATGGGTCTGCACTCCCGTTAGTGCGGGGGGGGGGGGGGCTCAGGGTCCTATTCTAAAATAGCTATTTTCCAAACAGGATTTTTTGGATGACATTTACCAAATGGTTGGACGCTTCAAAACACAACACATTTAAGATAAAAAAAAATTTGTTAATTTGAAAATTAGGGGTGAATTATTGATTTCAAAGATGCGCCAAAATGTACAAAAATGCAAATTTATTTCCTCTTTTTCTTGCTGTTCATTCACCTAGAATTGTGATGATTGCTTTAATTGACATATATTATTTTATAATAATATAAACAACTCTGGCCTTTGTATTTAGTTCAGGGATACTAGTACTTCTTTTATAATGTGTAATCTACCTAGGTTTCTACAGGGAACTTGTTCTGCAATAAAAAATATCATGACACCATTGGCCTACCCTACCTCCCAGAGAATTTCTTACTATTTAATTCCAATTATGTCCATACGGGGGCTGCATAATCATTAGAATCACATACTGTATTGTTTTTAATTTGTATCTTGTAATGGGCACTCCCGTTTTATGATAAGGGGCGCTCCTAGGACCTTGCGGATTTACGCGAAACCACGCGATGGATTTGATTTATTTTTGTCGTCAAGTCAAGCGCAACCAAAAGATAGAAAATACAAAAAGATAAACCAATTATATTGCAGCGCTAAAATATGCCTGCCGAAAAACAAAAAATGGGCCTCAGGAGGCCCCTCCCCCTTATGCAGTTAAATGTTTAAGTTGTATGCAAGTTATGGTACCATTTGAAAACTTAAAATCCAGTTGCAACCATTATTATATTTGTATGGATCCATAATGGTTGGGAAAATATTGAATCCAAAACATAATGATAAAATTGGATGGTTTCCACCCAATATATGGTCTCACTATGAGTTTCAAAATATTGAGCTCGACTGTGTCTCGCAAAATATTTTTGCAACTCATAGCTCGACCAATAAATATGGGCTCATGCAATCAATCCATTTTTATATCTAGGATGTTTTGTTTAAAAAAAGCCAAAGGTGAACCTTTAGGCTCGGGGGGGGGGGGGGAGAAAGAAGTTTCCTTATTTTTGTCGTGGTTTAGTAAAACATCTAAAAGGAACTAACTGTAAAGTAATATATCATCGCAAAGAGCAATGTCTAAAGGTCTAAATAAAAAAGGAATTTTTGAATTTGCACATGCCAAATCCGAGTTATACTATTTTGAATAAACCATCCATTTTCCTAACTGTACGCTTCTGGGTAACTTGCTTCAGTTGCTATTTACACCAAATCACTAATGTGTGAACAAGAAAGTCTCCATTGGTTTGCAACTTTCAATGCCAAAATGATTTTTTTTTCTTTTATACTCAAAATCCGCCAATCAAGAGCAAAATTCTAAATGCTGGAATTTTAAATGATATCGAATATTGAATCTGGCGAGAGGTAGACTTCTCTTAGAAGAAACAAATCATTGCATGTTTTGCAATTCGTGAACCGAAATAATTTTACTGTGCAATACAATGTTTTATATTATAGCAGCTGGACTGTTTAACTTTTACTATGTAAAATTATGTTCTTATTATTGTATTTTAATACTTTTTAGTAATTTCTGTATTTCTTGGTTGTATTGTATTCCAATTTTGTTGTATTATGTTTGACCCCTGGGCACCCTGAAAAACAGTGATTACACTGATGGGGTTTCCCCAGGCAAAAGAAGATCTAATACATCAATAAATAAATAGAAACAGATGAGTTTGCGATGAAAAATGGTATTACAATGCTTGATGAATAGGAAGATAAACTGAATTATCATTTGATTTATGGTTCTTGAATATAAAAGCCAAACTTTCATTTTGACAATAAAAGTTGCGAACCAATGGATCTGTCTGGTTCACGCTTTTATTGATTTGGACTAAATAGAAACTGATGCAAGTTACCCAGATGTGTGCAGTCAGGAAAATGGCTGATTTTATTCAAATGAGCATAACTTGGGTTTGGCATGTGCAAATTCAAAAAATTCCTTTTTTATTTAGACCATCAGAAATTGCTCTTTGCGATGACATAAGACTTTACAGTGAGTTCCTTTTAGATATTTTACAAAACCACGACAAAAATGAGTAAACTTCTTTTTGAATCAGCCTGTAGGATATGACTAGACCATTGTTACATTTTGACCTCTAATTACATGACCAAATGGTAAAATAAGTGCAAGTATTATATTCCCTGGTCATTTGGGACTATATGGCGAATTTGGTACCATTTTGAAAAGAATCGGAACATTCTGAAAATTTTACCCCAGGATAACCTTGAACCTTTATTGCCCTATAACTATTAAACTATAGCCCGCAGATAGGGCAGACTATAACCTTTTTAATCCTTAGGACATGGCCAAAATGTTGGTATGGATTTTCTCCCTGTAAATACATACTTCTAGACTTTTGGTATGTTATTCTCTCATCATTGCTAAGTATAACAACGCCAAAATCGTTTCTGTTGCTATTATTTTGAGGTGACACCATTATTTTAATTTTCTTGTACTTTTAGGAAATCGTCACAATCATTTCTCTTCATCTGGGTGGCTGTTCCAAGACATGACTTATAAGCGCACATGCCTATCACCTCATGATTTACAATGTTCTTATGATCACGAGTCCTGCGCTCTATCCATTGCGCCACACGTGTATTACTTTTCCTTATCCTTAGATAAGGAAGCCTTATCTCCAAATAACACTCCGTTAACTGGAGATAACGCTTCGAGATAACACAGCTGAACCCCAAATAACACGCCTTATCTAGGGTTAACAAAGCTGAACCCCAAATAACGCGCCTTAAGTTAACAAAGCTTATCTTGAGATAACAGAGCTGAACAGAGCTTATCTCGAGATAACAGAGCTGAACCCTGGCCAAATAACAACCCTTATCTGGGGTTAACAAAGCTTATCTCGGGATCTCTTATCTCGAGATAAGGCACCCTTATCTCCAGCTAAGAAAGCTGAACCCCAAATAATGCACCTTATCTGGAGTTAACGTTCCTATAGGGTTAGCAAAGCTGAACCCCAAATAACGCGCCTTATCATATCATATATCAAACTTTATTTCAATATCATCGTACAACAACAAAAGACAGACATTTAAAAAACAAACATGATATTGAGGACGTGGTCAAAAGGCCAATAAGACCTGAAGCGACCATGTTACCAAAACAGTTACCAAAACAAACACATTCCAATCCTACACAAAACAACAACAAATGCACATGACCTGCTCCGAAAACGAAATCATTTATAATTGGAAATTAAACTTGATTTTAATCGGCTTCATATTATTACATTGCTTTATATTGTTGTCAAGAGAATTCCAAAAGGTTGGTCCACAATTTCTAGTAGCACGATTACAGAACAATTTCTTCGTTTTAGTAATTTGATTTCTTTTTGGATAATTGTGTGTCTGAACATGCTTTATAACAAAGCTTAACTCCAAATATGGCCCTTATCTAGGGTTAACAAAGCTGAATCCCAAATAACGGTCCTTATATAGAGTTAACAAAGCTTATCTAGAGATAACAAAGCTGAACCCAAAATAACGCGCTTATCTTGAGTTAACACTCCTTATCTGGAGTTAGAAAAGCTGAATAACAGACCTTATCTGGAGATAAGTTCAGCTTTGTTATGTCTAGATAAGCTTTGTTAACTCTAGATAAGGACCGTTATTTGGGGTTCAGCTTTGTTAACCCTAGATAAGGCGCGTTATTGGGGTTCAGCTTTGTTAACCCCAGATAAGGACCGTTATTTGGGGTTCAGCTTTGTTATCTTGAGTTAACGGACAGTTATTTAGTGATAAGGGGCCTTATCCCTAGATAAGGTTTCTTATCTTGAGATAAGCTTTGTTAACCCCAGATAAGGATCGTTATTTGGGGTTCAGCTTTGTTATTGAGTTAACTGAGTGTTATTTGGAGATAAGGGGCCTTATCCCTATAGATAAGGTTTCTTATCTAGAGATAAGCTTTGTTAACCCCAGATAAGGACCGTTATTTGGGGTTCAGCTTTGCTATCTAGAGATAAGGACCGTTATTTGGGGTTCAGCTTTGTTAACCCCAGATAAGGACCGTTATTTGGGGTTCAGCTTTGTTAACCCAAGATAAGGACTGTTATTTAGGGTTCAGCTTTCTTATCTCGAGATAAGCTTTTTTAACTTAGGATAAGGACCGTTATTTGGGGTTCACTTTGTTAACCCCAAATAAGACGCGTTATTGGGGTTCAGCTTTATTATCTCCAGTTAACGGAGTGTTATTTGGAGATAAGGCTTCCTTATAGGGATAAGAAGAAAGTGATACACTTGTGCTTCCATACACGTGCTCACAAAAGAATAATAGTTTGCCCTATCTTGCATGTCTAGTATACAAATATTGACTGCTTTGAGGGGCAGTGTAAAAATTATAGGCCCAAGGTGATCTCAAAACCATACTATGCCCCGAAGCATAGTATGGTTTTGAGATCACCGAGGCTTATCATTTTTACCATGCCCCGAAAAAAAACAGTCAATATTTGTTTTATATTCCGAATTTAAAGATTTCTGTCATCTATCTGATTGGTTAAAACACACTTCATAATAGGCCTACGTTATCATACTACACTAGGCCTTTTTATGATATTAAAACAACAACTAACTTTTACATTTTGTTTAAATCTAAATCATTGATGTTTTCCTTTACTCAAAAATCCAAGATGACCACCACAATGGCTGCCAATTTGCTGCTATTAAATAATTATTTTCTCACTGACATTATACTTTCATTTTGCAGTTCCTGAAAGGAAGCTCGGTCAAACTGTCGTACATATAGGAGGGTTGTTTAAAAAGCAATATCCCGAACAGGGGATTGTTCTTAATTACCAAATTAGTAGTCATTTTAGTTCATCTTTAGTATATTCGAAAGAATGACTGGGATGTTAATTATGGAACTTAAATCAGAATGCCAATTCCCCAAAATCTGCGCACATATGTGGAACCAGGTGGTACGCCCCTCAATATAATACTCATTCGAAAGAAGCTTTTAAAAAGGTTAGTATAATGCAGTTTTAGTATCCTGCTTCACAGTAGAAAGCTTGATTACGTTATGGCATACGCACGTACGTTTGCCAGAATGGGGCATTAGACAACAAGAGCCAACTTTATTATTTCTATTTTCCAACCAAGTACCTAAAATGGAAACTGGAGTGTGAAGAATAATAATTTTAAAGATGGAATCCAGAAATTGGGAGAATAACATTGGGTGCGAAAAAAAAAGGACTTCCTATTACATAATTAAGGTTCCGTCTTTGGTTACCTGTTCCCTTTTACAAAAATTTATTTTTATTTTATGAATGGGCCGCGGTCATTAAAGCGGGGTTGATCACGTCGTCACATGACGTCAAAAATTAGAGTTAGACATTACTGTATTTTCTCCAAGCCTCGTTATTTGCCTTTATATGCCGTAATGTGTATGTGCAAGAGCGTCAGACTTAGGCCCAATATCTCAACCTGAGCTATGAAGCCAGGTGAAAATTGCAATACTGCAAATTAAATGTGCCAACCAAGGAACTCGCACGCACTCCCAAAGGACCCCCCCCCCCCCCCCCCCACACAGGACGTAGCTAATAATGGGGAATGAGGGAAGCCTCTGGGAAAGAAAGGTTGAGGAAGAAGAAAATCGGGAAATTTTTGATGGTAAATCATGAAAATCAGTCGTTTTTGGACGCTATCCTTCGATGAATTTCCCCTGAACGGGTTGACTTCCGCTGAACGCGCTTTTGCCCCTCAGAACTCCTACTTTCTTGGCCACGTATGGGTGCCATCTATAAGGGCGCTGAAAGGACCAGCTCCCATAGATATCTATGGGATTCTTCGCTACTCCCTTAAACATGTCCAAGGGGTTAAGGGGGGGGGGGTGGTGTAGTTGCATGACGAGTATGTTGGCTGTTGAAACACCAGTATCATAGTCACCAACTGTATTTTTGAAACCATCGCCATCCAAAGACTCCCATTTTTTCGACAATTTGAAATCTTTCACCCAAAGACCTATTCAGTTAGAAAATGTCGCCATCAAAAAAAAAAAATCACCCTTATTTATGGGCAATTTGGCTGTCTATCACCCAAGAACCGTTTTGGCACATTCTCTATCGCCGAATGCCCCTAACTTTGAAAGCACCATACCAGCCTTAGGCTTAAACCATATTTTCATACGGCGGTGTTTCCGATCGATCGGAGGTGAAAATTGACAATTTTTAGTGCGCTTTGTGCAAGATTCAAACGAACAAATAATAATTTGAAAGACTATTTCCAGACTGAAATTCACTGTGATAACCAAATTAATGGTAATAGGGCCTATTTGTGCAAATTCTTGCTCCTTCCGGGCACAGAGCTACAGATGGTGGCATTCTGTACAAGGCCTACATTTGCTCCGCTTCCTAGTGCATCTGAATGTTCCGTATCTGTTCCTCTGGCAGTGGCGGCGCCCAGATTCTTTTTCGGGGGTGGGGGGATTTCGGGGTAGTGGGTGGGGAGGAAGTTATTTGTTTTTTTTTTGGAAACTCAAATTTTGCAGATTGTTGACCAATTTTGCCCCAAATTGCTGTTTTTGCCAGAATTTGGTGATTTTTGGCCCCCAAAGCACTGATTTTTTGCCAAAGATCTATTATTTTTTCTGGCGGGGGGGGGGGGGGGTTGGTTGACTGTTCTGGCCGGGGGATACTGGGAAAAAGAAAAAAATGCTGGAAATGCACAGCCCCCCCCCCACCCCATGCTCACCATGGCACCGCCACTGCTGTAGGCCTACCTTTGCTCCGATCCTGGGTGCCATTCTCCATGTTCTTTATTGTTCCCCTGGCAGGGGCAGCGCAATACTTCTTTTTCAGGGGAGTGAAGAATTTTTTTGGGGGAAACACAAATTTTGCAGATTGTTGACCAATTTTAGTCCCAAATTGCTGTTTTTGCCAAAGATCCGTTATTTTTTCTGGCAAGGGGGGGGGGGAGAGAACTGTTCTGGCCGGGGGGGATACATGCTCACCCTGGCACCGCCACTGTCTATGAGCAACATCCCTAGCTAAACTACGCCAATGGACCAAGTTGTAGAACGGATTTAATAAAAAGGTATTTCAACGTTTCGGGTTTGATTGGGCTTGACCATACTGAAAACATTAATTTGTCATGCAAATTAATTTTTGATCGTTAATTGGTCATTTTTAGTACATGACAAATTACATGTCAAATTAAATGTCAAGTAATGCTTTCACAATTTGTCATTTTGATGGAACGACTAATTAGATAACAAACTATAAATTCATAATTTTGTTAATACCACGAACTTTAATTATAATGATATGAAAAATTACACGACATTTCGTTTTCATTAAATTGTCATGCAATTGGAAAAAGTGATATTTATAAAACCTGAGAATATCTGTGATGATAAAAATCATTTTGAAAAGCTAATAATTATTTGTACATTTGAAAACATTTTTAGCTTTATTTTTTAATGATCAAAAAATTCAATTGCCTGAAAAATTTTTAATTTGTCAAATGACCCTTATCGTGACAAATTACTGTTTTCAGTGCATGGACAAAGATGAAAATATCATTCAACATAACGCACGATGGGTGAAACACCTTTTGAAACGGGCTTTTGAATAACCCAAAAGTATGTCATGTCTATGATGAACCTAGTTTTAAATTGCCGCTTTTTAACTACTTCACTTGTATAATAAGTCATGCATGACTGTAATCGATTTTTTTCTTATTTAAGCGACAAAATTCACTTTTTACCCAATTTGGCCTTTCGTGAGCCGGCACTATTGCACCTGAAGATGTTGATGGCATATCGGACGATTCATGTGGATTGATTGTAGCAGCTATTGCATTACTCATTTCAACCTTCTTCACCTGCACTGGTTCTGGCGAGTTCTTGATGCTGGCTTCCGAATGATGCCCAGACACTGTCATAATCACGATTGGAAAACCTGCGTGTCTAGTGATGCGATACTTGTAGCGCCAAACAGTGAAATGGGTAAACGCGTGAACGCTGTGCTGCAGAGTATCCTTGTTCATTTTTTATCCCCAAGCGTTCAGGGAGCATTCAGATACCATTGCCACTGGCGTAACAGGGGGGGGGGGCTTTGGGGCTGAAGCCCCCTCAAAGTTCTCAAGAACAAAGAGGAAGGAAGAAAGAGGAAGGGAGAAAGAAAAAAGAGGAAAAGAGACGGAGAAAACAAGAGAGAAAAAGAAGAGGAACATGGTACATTTATTTGATTTTTTTCATGCAAATGCGGATCAAAAAAGTGTCGGAAGAAGTACGCAACGAAAAGGCGTTTTCAGGTCTGAAAAACCTAAAACCTAGGAGGCTGTGATCGGGGTGCTCTGCCCGGGACCCCGCCGGGGCGTTGCCCCTGGACCCCACCAGGGGCCCGTAAGCGGGCCATGGACCCCAACCCGTAGTCGCTTCAGCTCTCATGGTTCAAACGTCTTGAGTCCAGCCCCCTCATAAAAAATTTCCGGGACGCCTAGGATTGCCGGACTCGGATCCAGGTGACTAGGGACGTTGCCAAAACCACTTGCAAGCAGTAGATTAGCTTCTCTTGTTAGCGCATGGACGATGCCACAGGGCAACGAGGTTTCCTGGTTCAGCCATCATGATGCCACCCGGACTCTTCTTGACGAATCGTGTCTGTTGTTCTTTGTCAAAGTATCTCGCAAAGTTTGAAATTCTTACCACCTTTAGAATGTTTTTCAAAACTTTCCAGATCCGACTTCGACAGCTTAGCACATAATCGAGTCTCCTGTCAGCTGCCAGAGAGATTATCCTTGAATAATTCTTAGCATATGACTGTGTTTTTGTTGGTGTGTTCTCACTATCAGCTGACTATATTATGTCATAACAGTTTCGGGGGAGGGCGGACAAGAACTCCAACATTGCAGCGTCGCCATTGGTGTAACACCGTAAAACGAAACTTGATTTTCTTATTATGTTGTCAAGGACTAGTTTCTTATTCCAAAACCGTTGGATGTTTGAAGAATCAACCCATGGAAGGGTATTTATGAATGTTTTTGTATTGAATAACGAACGAGGAACGAGGTCGTATGTGGTCATGGGAAACACCAGGACCGACCCACATCAAAGCCCCAAATTGGTTTGTGGTTTGCACTCAGTATTGCTGTAATTTCTTTTGACTTTTTGGTGAGTTGCTATAAATGAATGAGGCTTGGCCGCCACCCCGGAGGAACAGTCTTCCTCTTCAACTAAGGCAAATCTTGGCTGTCATTCAGCCATAATTCATCAAAGACGGTTTGTTTAGTTTCAACTTCCAGCACTGTGTGGTGAATGGGTGACGAGAGGTGTGGGAGAGCATCGGGTCAACTCAATGCAGATTAGTGCAAAAATGAGGACCATCTCTGCTACAGCCATGTCACTACACTTTTACATGTATATTGTATGTAGTGATACTACCGAGTCGTGTAGAAGAGACTATAACTGTTCATTTAGCGGGCATAGCAATTGCTATGCCCGGCATAGTGAATGCAATGCCTGGCAGGAGTTTTATATGAATGAGTAGTAAATTAAAGTTATGTCCCTACTTTTAACCAATCAGATGACAAGGATCTTTAAATGAGGTATATAATCTCTTCTATGTAACGTCCTAACATCATTGAAACATTGGACTCGCTTAAGTTTAATAGGCATTGAACTACTTTTATGTTTACCTTAGAAGTCATGCATTTTCCTTCTGAGTGCGCTCGCACCTTGGCTTGGAAGATCCTCTCATCTCGGTTAATGCAGAAGGGTTTCAAACACAATGTGCCAGAACAAATGCATCAGTATGAATAAGATGAGCCCAGGTATTGTATTTGAAGACCTACCGCGTTATCGTAAGAGGTACTCAGGCGTGAAACAAGTGCTTGTTACAAATGATGTCATTGTAAAACAGGAAAATTATACAACACTATTAGCTTTCAAACACTTGATACATATAAATGAGTGGAAAAATACAACCCCTTTTTTAGGGGTTTACAATAATTTACAATTTTATAAGAATGTGGTTTCATCTCTGTGAATATGTGATTAGTATGATAGTGAGGAAAAGGACATCCAATATTTTTAGGATTATGTAAGGTTAATATATTATGTCACGCCATGGATGTTATTGTAGAAACGAGCTTTTCGCCGATATACAACACTATAAAGCAGGTTTCAATCAATTATTGAGATATAAATAAGTATAAAAAAAGTGTCTAAACTTTTTGAGGGGTGTTAACTGGGACTAATATAGATACTCATCCCAGGTGTTAGATTGAAAAATGAAACGAAGATCACTTTCAGTTTCATAGTATACGAGCACAAGTAAGTGATCCTTGTATTTTTCTTTGACACCATTATTCAACAGCAATATCCAATATCAACATCATCTTGACGCTTTGACGTGCATCTAAAAAACCAATAGAGAACCTTATGTATTGACTTTCTTAATTCACGATTACGTATATAATATACCAAAACATCCAACCAAGTTCCGCAGACGAAGCACGCATTTGACCAAAATATCACATGACCGGACACATTAATATTGCATGATTGAAGAAGATACACTATGCCCAGTGGAACGAGGGTGCACACGACAGTCATTAAAAGCAGCAAAAATGACAATGCCGTCTTTGCATCTTCCCTTCGACTTTTACGGGCTACTTCGTGCATATTTCCTCGAATTGAAGACAATTTAATTTCCGTTCTGTGTCGCTTCACTATTTTGATTAATTTATAGTAGAAAATCAGCGTTACCAACAAAACAAAGATCGGTATGAGGCAAGATACGATCACAAGAGTTGTGAATATTGGACCCGGTTGCATTGACATCACGCAATACTGTTGATCATTATCGTAGACCATTATCCAATGAGAGTTGAAACCAGTGAAGATGAAAATTAGCGGGTTGATAGCCCAAATGCAGATGATAAGCAAACGAGCGCGTTTTAGTGTGATCCATGTGGAGTATCGAAGAGGATACGCAATACAAATGTATCTGTCAATGTTAACTGCAAGCAAGGATAGAAAAACACGAAAAGGTACAGCTTGAACAAAGATACCCTGTACTACGCAACCAGTGAATCCGAAAGGCCAGTCGTTGTTAGCAACGGAAGCAGCAAATGCAGGTAGAGTATATAGCAAAATAACACTGATATCAGCAATTGTCAGAGAAACGAGAAATGCCCTGGTGACAGATTTCAGATTCCGCGTGTGATAAAGAGCAATCAAGCAAATTATGTTTATTGGTAGAGATACGACGATTAGTATACCCCAGATCAGCGACCGAAAAATTTGTGAAATCATGGCTTCATGTCTTAAGAGGAATGCTATAATGAGAACAAAATGCCTAGTCTGTTTCTGTCGCTCTCTGGTATATCTGCCATTTTCTGGTATATCTGCCGTAGTCTCATTTTAATGTCATTCTTTTATGGCTATCCCACACTATAAAACCACACTAAAACGCAGTTCTGTATTCAATGCACACAAATGTCACATGACGTAAATTAGTACCGTGTTTGACGTAACCCCATTGTGTAAATAAAAGAAACCTTTCTTAAACAATGATTGACCAAACACTTTGAATATTCATACTCGTTATTTGCAGGTTATCGGTCAAAAACACAGATCATACGATACCGAGCTTTAAAAAGTTTTACTTCAGTTGGAGACGAAAATCAGATATAGGTTTGATAAGAAGACCGACTTAGTAAATTTAATAAACTAAGAGCGATCACCGTAAACATGCATGACAATGATTGATTTGCTTCCTTCTCTTCTATCTTATGAATTAGATGCCCGCTTACTGAATTGAATGATAATCCAAGCATCAAGATTTCCACAGTGTAGTACATACCTCTATATAAGAATGAAAGAAATTTAAAAAAAAAAAATTCTGTATAAACTAATGATTGTAGTGCCCAAGCCAAGTTGGCTTAAATTCCGGATCAACGAAGATAAATACATCATATTGAAATAATCTTTTATTGGAACATATACGATTTTGACATTGATATCTGTTATTATCAAAGTAACAAAATAGTAGGAGTATGATCATGATCAGCAGTAATGCGCCTAATGCGTTTGTGTAGATCGCAAAGTAAAAAACAAGCAATTGTGATATCAGCTTGTAATGAAATGGTCACGTCTTACTAAAATTAGAACATCCAGTTTTGAAAGTGTTTGGGGGAATCAAGAACTGATAGATTGATATCATGGAAGAAATCAATATGAAAATTTTAACCGACGGGTTACAGGCTGCAAAATATCGAAATAATTTAGAAACCGCTTGATTTAAAGTAATAGTTGAAATGTGCGCAATTAGAGCCTAATGAGTCTCCTAAATGACCAAATAGTCGCTTACCTGTCAGAAATGCTATTGTTAACTGCAAGGACACGATCTAAAAGTGAAAATAAATAAGCAATATGTTTTTTTTAGAAAAAAGACTTACTTCATATTCATCTGTTCATTTTTCAAGAAAAGTAGAGCACATTGAAAGGGCATTGCAAAACATTTTCCTGTAACTTTATTCAAAAAAATTATTTTTACTAGTTCAATTTAAAACCACTTACTTGTGGACGTTTCGACAACTGGCAGTTGTCTTTGTCAACACTGATGATGGAGTGACGATCCTCTGTGTACAGCTCTAGTTGACTGTTGCCTACTAACAGAGTTACCAGTTGGTTTTTTTCAGAAGATCGTCAAATACGTGACTCAAGTTGTATTGTCCCTGTTCATGGTGGTGCCCACCTTCCTGATCTCAATTGCTTCCTTGATTCATCTCTTGAATTTTTCACTCTCTTTGCCAATGATCCTAGCCTCCTCCCAGTTAATTACTTTCCAGTTGTCGAAACGTCCACAAGTAAGTTGTTTTAAATTGGACTAATAAAAAGAAATTTTTGAATAATCTTCAATAACAGTCCTGATGAACTTCTTCAATAATATATTCCTATAACGTTTTCTGAAGATATATACGTTTGGGAAGCGATTTTAAAACGTGTACTTCCTGCAACTTCCGATCCAATACTCTTGGGTTCTTGGTTGTCTATTATGCAGAATCGGCCAGAAAAATGATTATTGAAAATGGAGAGAACGCCAAAATGGTTCCTTCTGGTATTTATACAAAACTTTTTTCCAGGTTTAAAATAGTTCTAATACAAAGCGTAAATAATATAGAGAACAAATTCACAACGTTTCGTTCAAGCAGTTATTTCGTTTAAGCCACGCACGTTTTTTCCCAGTAAAATCAAAACGTTTCCAATGCATTTTAATTGGTTTCAGCTTGGTTCGTTTTTGTGAGGCGTTTTAAAAACGTTTTTAAAACGTAGCAGTCTGTAACAATTTCAACAATCGCCTAGAATTATTAGAGACGATCACTAAGCAAATCCTTGATAAAGGGCTAGCTACCAATCGGCCCTTTAAAAGTAGCAGATAATTATAGGCTTTATTAGGCAACTAAGAGTCTTCCAGATTCCGAAATATATATATATATATAGAGAGAGAGAGAGAGAGTCGGAGTACTTAAAGTTTTGTTAAGTACAGTGCATAAATTCAGTTAAAAGTTCACGATATTTCGGGGTCCATGCCCCTTCAACAGGTTAAGAGAATGTGAGTGTTGTCGGAAATGCGAGAACCATGTTTTGGTGAGCGCGTGGGTGGAAAGCGGAAAGACGCGGCGCGTGGGGGAGAAAACGCGGTAGGCGCGTGGAGAAAAAAACCGGTCAAAACGCGCGCGATTACGCGCAAACGACAACACTCACAGCATGAAAAATAATGAAGTTATTTGAAGGCATTAAACAAAATGTTTATGCCGTTTGGAGTAAGTGTCCCGAGTTGGTGGATTACTCTCTGTTCACATAGGTTCCTTTGGATGTCGGTGTTGCCCTTAGTGGAGATTACGGCGGCGACTGAGACGTCATCCAGTGTGTGTTGGGTTGAGTTGAAGTGATTAGGGACTGGCATATTTTCTTTCTTCTTGATGGACCGAATGTGTGCAGAGAACCTGACGGAAAGTTGGTTTTTGGTTTCGCCAATATACAGCATCTGGCAGCGCTTGCAGATAATGGCGTAGATTAGGTTGCTGGATGCGCAGGTGAAAGATTGGCTGACGTTGATGGTGCCTGATGGTCCTTGGATGTTGGTGAGGTCTTTTGCGACAAATTTGCAGGTGTGACAACGTGGGCGACTGCATGGTTTAGTGCCTTTCGGGAGATGACGGGATCTGGAAATGACGCTTTGACCAGGTAGTTCGCTACGTTAATCTCTCTTCTGAAAGCCACTATAGGAGGTTTCTTGAAGATGTCCTTGGTAGAGTCATGTTTGCTGAGACTAGCGTAGTGCTTCAGGAGAATGTTGCGAATCGGTAGGTTGGTGGGATGGTAAGAGGTAACAAGTGGGATGCGATCTTCATCTTCTCAGGTTGCTTTTTGGAGGGCCGTAGCTCTATCAGTGGTAGAAATGCGTTGAACGGCGGTTTGGATGCTGTCGTCGTGGTATTCTCTCCGTGAAAAGAACCCGGTTCTTTTCAGATGCGGCGTAGTCTCAAGAGTTGAGAGTATGGGATAGATTCTTTGCATTTTGGAGGATGGCTTGATGAGTGGAGAAGGAAGTTGTGGGCTTCTGTCGGCTTGTAGTGTATTGACGTGGTAAGACGCTTCTGTTCATTGTGGATGGAGACTGATAGGTCCAGGAATGGAACGGTCTCGCTTGAAATGTTCCACGTAAACTTTAGAGCAATATATATTTAGGGTTCATCGAAACATAAACAAACATAAATAGAAGTTTACATATTTAATGAGCAATGGAAAGCTGGCATACAGGCAAAAGTAGCGTGAAATAGAAAAAAACTCTTATATAATATTATCTGCTCTGAATGAATTACAATGCCTTAGTTCACATTGAAATTTCCCACTTGTCTTTTTTTCTATTTTTGGTCTACTTTATTTAGTGCAAAGTTTAAAAATAGAAGACAGGAACCTTCGCGTTGTTCTTCGAAGCGTCCGATTCCTGATATAATAGATTACCACATTCCACCAACCGTTACACGCAAAGAGTAGGCTGATACTGACCACGTAAGGCATGTGCATAGGATGCGGAGTAAGAACTTGAAAAAAGCAAGTGCAAAGATATAAAGTAAGACCAGCTGCCAATGACATAATCAGGAGGAAAAATGTCGTCGCTGCCTTTTTATCCTTCTTGTGGCGATTCTGTTCCAACTGCTCACCAAAGTCACCAGCTGTTATTTGGCGTGCCCGTTTCTTCACAAGCAGTAAAATCTTAACATAAAGAACAACAACAAGGAAAATTCCTATGAATAACACGAAAATTGCTATTGCGTACCAAATCATGGCCGATTTATATCGCATTGAAAAGAAACACATTTGAAAATTGGCCAGATATTCTGAATCCCAATTAGCCAAAACGCCGCAGACTAGAATGGCAACAATACCTACAGTCCAGTAGCAGACGATTGCTATTTGGCGCGCTTCGGTGTAACGAGCGATGGGTAACGTAGAGGTTGAGTTATTGCAATGTATCTCTCCATGTTGACAGCAACAGTAGACAGTACTTCTGCAAACATACACGATTGCATAAACAAAACTTGAATGGTGCAAAGAATGTCTCCGAATACCCAATGTCCTTTTGCAGAACATACAACAGTTGGAATTATGAAGGAGAGGCAAATACCGAGATCAGCGGTGTTGAGGGATGTCAAAAACAACCTCGTTACGTCGTCAACCTCAGGCGTGCGACGAAGTACCAGAATACACAAAATGTTCAACACCAGAGAAAGAACAGCTACGATAGTCCATACTATGGTGAGAATAACAGACATAATTCATTGATTTATGTTGGTACAATCTCACATATATAAGTACTCAGAACCTTACATGATTTTGGTTTTGTCAAAAATCTCAAAGAAACAACAAAAAATGCAACCATATCTCAACTGTTTATATACTACCTTATATCAATATCACGTTGCTAAGGAACAGTAGTTGCGTGTGTGAAATTTCGTGATTGATTTCTTAATTATAACAGAGTTTTCAATATTGCGTCGTGAAACCAATTATATTTTCAGTTATATTATCAATCATCATAAGCCTCAGAACCGGTGTCATGATATACATTGTCCGTGTGACTTAGTGTCCCACCGCCCATCTGGCTAAAACAACGATAACTAAAAAAGAATGCCACAAACTTGGGTGGTAGGATGAAAATACGCAGGGCCTTGCGCATGGAGACAACATTTAGTATGGGGCGGTGTGTTGATGGTTTGAGATTTGTTGACTTTTTTTTTTACAATTGGAATTTTGGGTCTTGAAATGTAGGTAATGGTCCAAGGAATCCAAATCAAATTGTTACCATTTTTGTATCCCTTCCGTTTGGCGGCCATCTTGGTTTTCAAAATGGCTACCATTTTCAACATATTTTGCTCTATGTCTGCACTTCTGAGCAACATAGAAGGCTCAAATTGGTGGCAATACCAATGTTTATGATGTCAAGGAACAAACTATCACATCCAGAAAGTCGCAGATAGTTTGCTTCAGGAGGTCATCTTGAATTTCAAAATGGCCGCCATTTTAAACATATTTTGCTCTCTATCTGCACTTCTGATCAACATAGAAGGCTCAAGCTGGTGGCAAAACCCATGTTTGTGATGTCAGTGAATACAAATTTTACATCAAAAAAATCACAGATTGTTTTCTTCAGGCGGCCATCTTGAATTTCAAAATGGCTGCCATTTTTAACGTATAATTCGCTCAATATCTGGACTTCTGTGCAACATGGAAAGCTCCAATTGGTGACAATACCCATGTTTGTGATGTCAAGGAACACATATATTACATCCAGAAAGCCGCCAATTGTTCCTTCTGGCGGCCATCTTGAATTTCAAAATGGCTGCCATTTTTAACGTATAATTCGCTCAATATCTGGACTTCTGGGCAACATAGAAGGCTCCATTTGGTAGCAATACTCATGTTTGTGATGTTAAGGAAAATATATATTACTTCCAGAGAGTCACAGGTTGTTTCCTTCTGACAGCCATCTTTAATTTCAAAATGGCCACTATTTTTTACATATAGGCCTACTTCGCCCGAACCACTAAAATCGTGGAATCCTGGGAGAGCCATAGCTCTGGGTGTTTTAATAAGTTTGTATATAGGTTTCAATGTTACTGCTGTCCATATGTTCCAGTGCAATTTCAAGTATTGAACACAAATACCCACAACTATCTATCTGGCGGCCGCAGCCAAGATGCTGTTTACCATGTAAATGTAGCGCCAAATGTCCCTATCCGTCATCAAGTTGGGGATGTCAGATGGATCCTGCTGCATGTCTCGGGCAATCACATCAATGTAGTTAAAGGGGCGACGACCCCCTGTTTGGACATGGTAACCTCCAACATGTGATGTCCGAGACTACTTGATCAATCGCACGATAACAGTGGACGGCAAATCGTGCTCGCCATTGGGCAACAGAAGATGAGATTGGAGGGATATCTCTATATCATCTGTGCTTTGGTCATGTGCTCACGCCAGGATATGTTTTGTACTCGCATAAGAAGCCTGGTGTAGGTGCCATCCAGTTTATCCTATAGCTCTTTCTTCATGGTCCAGGTCTCAGATCCATATAACAGATACTCTCTTCACAGGCTCTAAAGAACTTCAGTTTGGTTGAATTGCAGATACCAAATTGCCATAGGTGGCGTAGTTTATTGCAGGCATTCCAAGCTTGTCCTTTGCGTGACAGGAAGTCTTTCTTGCTATCGGCAACATAGGACCCCAGGTACTTGAAGTCCCTGACCTCTTTGAATTGGGTACTGTCTGTAGTGCAGATAGATTGATGATTATCTTCCTCATTGACGGTCATATATTCCGTCTTCTTGGCATTTGATGTAGGCCGACTTTGTCTGCAGCATTCTAAAGTAATGTTAGTAGATATTGTGCACCACATATCAGATTGGCTGTTAGAGCTAGATCATCTGCATAGTCAAGGTCTGTGAGATGCTGACTTTGGTGACGTCTAGAATGCTTGGGTTTAATGGTGAGCCCCTTGTCGTTCATTATGTCAAGACTGCCTGAGGATGTAATCAAACACGATTACAAAGAGATAGGGAGCGAGAGTATCTCCTTGGAGGATTCCAGTAGTTGTTAGGAACTCTTGTGGGCCCATCCATGGTCAGCACAAAGCTAGATGGGTTATCATACATGATGGCAATTGCTTTGACAGTCTCGTCTGGGGCACCATAGTTGGTAAGAATATGCAGCATTACATCTCTGTTGACACTGTCAAAAGCCTTGGAACAGGTTTACAGACACAATTGAAGCTTTTCTCTTGGAAATTCTCAACTCTTCTATGATCCTTCTGAGGTAGTGTTGATATGCCTTTACGAAACCATTCTGGTTTCGTCTGAGAATGGGATCTGTGTGAGGAACGATTCTGTTGAGCCGCATTGAGTTGCAGATCTTAGAGGCCAGTGGCAACAGTGTGATTCCTCTGTAGTTTTGGGGTTGTTGGAGGTCACCTTTTTTGGTAGAGGAGTGATGAACGATGTTAATATAATAAGGCAGCTGGTTTGTTTCCCATGTAGGTGTCGTTACAAAATTCCAACAGTTGATCATGAAAAAGTGGATTCTTCCAGATTACTGCAGGAATGTTGTCGGGATTTAAGTAAACCGCAACGGAAAAATGTAAGGGATTTATGGTATCGAATGACTTGAACGCAATCGAGGTACAACTCTGGATGTGTATCATCTTAAGGATCTATATTCTGCAACGACTACTTGGTGTTAATCTTCCTCTCCATTGAAGGTCAATATCATTACATCTTTCTTTTAACTGCATAAAACCCTTATCATTACCAACACCTTGTGCCAATGCCACCATACTTCACCGAATCCCATTTTAAAAGTAATACATTGCCCTTACTGGCCCAACAACTAATATTTTTTTTACATCCATAGACAATTTGTATTTGATAGGACTGTTTTGCATATGTTATTATTCATCTGTAGGATTCGAAGCCATACCTTATAATTAGGACATATCTTAAAATTTTCAGATTTTGTCTGACAAATTCTGCCATGTAGCAATATCATTTGGTACATATTTATTAACTCGTAAAACGAATTTGCAGAAATCGGTATAAACGCGCTCAATATCAGGTCCATCATGGAAGTCCCAAAGCACAGCACCATAGTGGAGGATCGGTAGAATTTTGGTATCAAAAAAATTTGTTGGAAATGAAATTAAAAGTGGTAGGTGCGCAATATTATAACAAATATGCAAAGAGAACCTTTGTGCTTGATCAGCAAGATACTTTTCATTAGTGAATTCGGCCCCTCGTTTCAATACTTCAACTTCAAAACGCCACGTTAAACTTCAGCAAGTTACTTAATAAGTACCAGAATACACAAAATGTTCAACACCAGAGAAAGACAGATAGTCCATACTATGGTGAGAATAACAGACATAAGGATAATAAAAGGTACAACACAATGGAGTAAAACCTGACAATGTTCAACATATTTTACTCATTTTCTTTACTCCATTTTAATTATGATGAAATACTAAATTGGGGACAGCATGAAATGTCCCAAACTTGTCCAGGAAGACATTTGAAGCGATACCTTAACCTTCAAACTTATTTTTGCCACATATCTAAAATCCATTTATCTTAAAGCATACACATAACTTTCGCTGTAAAAGTTGTTAAATTTTTTCCGCAGAATACGATTACGTTTATAGTAGATCAAGATATTCCACCATCCATTTGAAGCAAAACACACTCTGGTAAAGGCGACAATGCTGACAGGAACATGCACACCACACATCTGTATAAGAACTACGACTAGGTAGGGAAGATACCCAATTACCATGGACATTGCGACAAGGAAGAAAGTTGTGGATGAGCTAGTGTCTTTTTTGAACCTGCCGTTACTGATGGCTGAAATGCGATTGTTGTGATTCCGTGAAATAAATATTAGGCGAACATAGATCGTGACAACTATTACAACAGTAACTATCATAGGCATAACGCTAACCGTGTACCACATTATACTGAACCACAGATCATCCGACATGAAAAAGCACAATTGGTGTTCAAGAACAAAAGTCACCTTCCAGTGAACTAGGCAACCGCAAACTATAATGAGGATGAGGTTTACCGAGTAGAAAAGAACCAACGCTAAACGTGCCCGTTTCACAGTGAAAATGGTTTGGTATTTAAAAGGATGTTCTATGGAAACATACCGGTCGATGTTGACGGCAAGCAGAGCAAATACTGACCCGAAGTAACACGGTTGAAGAATAACCACTTGTAAGGCGCATGTCTCGTATCCAATAGGCCATGTGCCTGTCACAGAGCTCCCGATTGCTGGAATCACGAAGAAAATACACAATCCTAAATCTGCAACTGACATCGAAATCAGAAAGACTCGTGGAACGTTTTCAAGTTCTTTGGCCATCCGAAGAACCATAAGACACAAAATATTTAATGTCAAAGACAACACGGCTGTGACTGTCCATATTGCTAGCAAGCCAACGCTGTACATTATTGATCGCAATTTTCTTCACAATGATTTCTAGTCATTATAATCACCATAATTTAATTATGATTTTTTTTTCTTTTTAGGCTAAGAAAAGCAACGCTTGTCACGAATCTTGCGCCTTCGCCGGAGTGTTGGAAATCATGACACTGCATTGGCATGAACCTTGTCGTTATTCCAAATACGTGTGTCGTGTAAGTAATCAACTTTGATTGATACCCCTTATATAAAGGTTTGTCGTTAATGGAAATTCTTGACTCAAATTTAATGTATGGGTGAGAATAAAAACAGCATACCGTCGTTGGGCAGGAAAGGCCTACGTACATTTAAATCTTGAAATCAAAGCTGGACGCAATTGTCAAAACCTCCTATGTACCAAATTCAATTTCTCATCAGAACTGTCTTAACAAAAATCAAAACTGCAATAGTAGACATTCTATATGCTTGTTGGGCTAGAGTAAAATTATTCTAAAAATATTACCTAGTGTTTAATCAATTCGATTCCGATTGACATATAGGTGTTGATGGTACGGGAAATGTTGCACATTACTGTCAGGGGTATAGATAAAAACATCCCCGCAACCGTCGTGGGCAGAAAAAAAGCTCTATGTACATTTTTAACCATTTTAATTCAACAAGCTGGACGCAATATTCTCAAAACCTCCTATGTACAAAATTAAATTTTCTCAACCAGAAACTTTCTGTAACAAACTGGAAACTGCATATAGACATTCTTATATGCCTTTGGCTACAGTGATATCTATTCTTAAGCGGCACTGGACATTTTCACAAAATATGAAATTATTTTGCTCTCAATGATAGTCTGGAAGGCCTTGGAAGAATAGAGATACGATTTACACATAAAAATAACGTACTCAAACAGTAGGGACGTTATAAGAGGTTAAAAAAAAAAGCATCCAGGTTCATTTGTAAGCTACTTTAAGTTTTCCATACTTTAAACAACAATACAATACATATCATAGACTCGTACTCTGGGATATAAAACCGCAAAGTTCCCAGACCGGTCAAAACAGGGTGCATGCCCTGGGAAACATGCATACGGCGTGCGTTTTTCGTTGATATTAAACACCATTTTTTTACGTCTGCCTGAATTATGTCGCGGCATTATTATAAATCGTTTCATTTTATAACCCATACTGACACGATTTTGGTCTTAATCATTCAGGTGAGGGCTAAGTATATAAAGCTTTACAACACGCAAGATCACTTTTGAAACATCCTTGAGGGCGCACTATTTTCAAACGTGCCAGTGTCCTTTTAAAAGTATTACCTAAGTTTAATAAATTTCAAATTCCGAGTGAACATATAAGCGTTTGATGGTGCCAGTGTCCATACCTTGTCCGTGTGACTGAGTGTCTACCCAAGGGGTTGAAGCCCATTCAAACCATCGTCCGTGCTGGGCGCTGACATTTTGATATTGCCACGAATAATTATTAGTTTTGGGTGCTTGTTACACTCATAATGTAATTTCTATACAAACAATCCGGCAAAATATCGGTTTTGGATGTTGGGTGCTATTCGGTGGTTAAATTTTGTCCTATACCCATGCCACACACGAATGAAATGACACGTCAGTCTCTTGATTTAATAAACCGCCTCAATGAATACATATTTTTCAACCTAAGCGCGCATTGCATTAATGGGAAAAAAGAGTATCTGAGCACATGAGCCAGGTGGACTATTATTACACCTGGCCACCATTACCACAATAACTTGTATCACTACCGATTTAGTGTATATGCAAAGCGGCAACTACACGTAGTGGAAGAGGGAGGCAGCCATGCTTTCTATTGTTGGTACGCATATTTTTCTTTGTGGTCGGCAAAACATGCGAGACTATGAATTTCTAAAGATGACGTACCGCTTTACTCTCTATCTATATAGAATTTCTTTGGTCCTACCCAACGGGGGTGAAACGCCTTCAAAACCATTCGTCCGTGCTGGGCGCGATATTTTGAATATTGAACGATAATTATCATTATGTTGGGTGCTTGTATACACACCTTATGTCACTTCTATACAAACAATCCGCCAAATGCTCAGTTTTGGATGTTGGGTGGTGCTATTGGGTGGTTAAATTTTGTCCTACCCATGCCACACAACGATTGAAATGACACATCAGTCGTCTTTATTTAAATAAAAACCGCCTCATGATACATCTTTTCACCTAACGGACGCATTGCATTATGAGAAAAAAGAGTATCTAGCACAATATCCAGGTTACACTATTCTTTCAGAATTACCAACACACCTGGCCACCTCTAACACATATAGTGTATGCTGTGTTTTTTTTCTGTTTAAAGCAAAATTCCTCTGCATTTGCAATTGTGTTTGGGGTGTAACATGTTGGAAAAATCTCTTGGAATTTTTCAAAACGTTTTTTTAAGGGTGTCAAATCCAAAGATGGCCAGGCCCAAATACATAAATTCCATTATAATTAGTATTCTGAACGCAGTATGTGGTCCAAATTGACGAAAATACCCATATTTTCGCTACCAAAGGTTAAAAAAAAAACCACTAAATTCAATCAATATGGCAACACATTAACAAATTCCAGTATGTCGTCCCAATGGGCGCCAAAGCTATGTTTGAATATAATAAACGCTGCATTCACACTGATCAAGAGAATAAGGATTTTCAAATTCATGGATCTTGTTGTGCTAGGAACCCCACATCTGACATTTTTCTTTATTGTTAACATTCTTCAATCCAAGATGCGGCCAATATTGCCGCCGAAAAGCTCTAATTAACAGAACTGGTAATTTAAGACCAACTACCTATTATTCAACATTTGGTGGCAGACACATAAATTTAATACTCGACATAAGACATAATTCCAACCTTTCTGTGTTTGCGAACACGCTTTGGGATCCAAGATGGCGGCCACCGTAAGCAACTGATAATAGTAAAATTGTATGTTTTTCACATAGATCCATGTCATAAATATAATGTTTTCATTCCTCTACCTAAAACAGATACAAAAAACGTAGTCGTCCTATCGAGGTGCAATATCTTGGAGCAACCTTGATGAGCAATATTAGCAGTCTATCACTTGAATGTATTCAAGAAGAAGAAACCAAAGAGTTTTTCTTTTAATTGCGGTTTTTAATTTGTTTTTTGTGTTTCATGTTTCATGTTTTTTCAATATTCGATTTTCTTTTGCTTTGTTTGTATTACATAAATATAGCTTTTAAGCTTAAGATACATGGTGTAGTTTTGTACATATGTTTGATGGTGACCGCACGGGCCAACATAGAGAACATCGCTGTTTGGTGTATTGTGGGCCATACCAGTGGTGTGAAAATAGACTATTGAGGAAAAATAAAAAAAGTACCACTAAATAAATTTTGAGATTAACGAATTGTAGCTGTGAAACACACGCAAGTATGTAATGATCTATATAGATGTGACCTGACGACTGCGTGAGACGACATTTGATGCACTATTATTTCCGAGATATCACTTCAATCCACAAATGGTGGCTATATATAGCTTAAGCTTCTGTAGCACTTTCAATTGCGTCGGTGATTTTTATACACCTATTTACTCTATTTTATCACATTAGGAAATTTTAATACAAAAATCATAAAGTTTAAAGGTTTATAAAATTTTACAAATAAATTATAATTTTGGACACTTGAAAACTACCATTTGCTTTGTTTACTGTTTCAATCCAAGATGACAATGACAAAATTGACATTGCGTATAGCACTCTTAATCTATCAATAGCCAACTGGCGATTCCTCATAATACCTACGTATATTTATGTTATATGCAGTCAGGACTTTTGACTGATAATATAAATGAAACAACTACACATGAGCTCTTGTCTATTACTTTCGTTTTTTAGACCATTCACCCCCAGATGGTGGCTCACAATGACCCCTTGTAAGTACTATCAAGAGCCAAAACTGCTATTTTTATATATACCTACATATGTTATACACATGCAAATTTGGAATGAAAATAACCATGAACATACGAATTGACTCTTTAAATAGTGTATATTTTTCAATAACCCATGTGATCCTGTTATAATATTGTAATCAACAACATAAAATAAACTCTGTATACTTTTGAATACCAGGAACTCATTATTTTTGTCTTTGGTAACATCATTCAAATCGAATATGGCGGGCTAATAAGCCATTTAATCCCTATCCAATAGCCTAACTGGTGATTTTCATAATCATAATGTTATGCATGATAGGAAATTCTAAAAAACTATAAATGAAGCACCTCTATATCCCTTAAATCCCAAAAAATGGCATTTTTTCAACGTTCCAAAAATTCAAAGTTTTTCAAAGTTTTTTATTACATGCCTGAAATCCATGATGGGCACTTATATGGCCATTGTCACTATCAATACCAACACTGGATTATTTATCTTACATGCATAATAGAAATGAAGCCACTATAAACTTTTGGACACAAAACCATTGCTATCATTTAAGTTTTGTGACCGTCAATACCAAAACTGACTATTTCACATATATCTACACATATATCTCCATGTTATTTGCATTAGGAAATTTGAATAATATATTAAATTAATGAAGCAACAATAAACACTTTTGGACAACAAACTCATTTTATCATTTAGGTTTTGTAATATGATTGAAAACACAATGACTAATAATATGGTCAGATTAGATTTGAAGCATTTTACATTACAAATTGTAAAGTATATATCTTGCGTTATACAAATATATTGGAGTTCACGTTTTATCAAAATTTCAATTTTCGTATAAAAAAATAAGTGTTAAAAAAAAAAAAAAAAACATTTTTATTCATATTAGTAAAATTTAAATGGTAGAAGGATTTCCTTGTAGTCAAGAGTGGTATGCAAAGTTTGCTTCATTTGTATTTATATTCAAATTTCCGAATGCGTTATTTAACATAATGTAGGTATGAAAAGTCGCATAAGAGGAATCCACAGATAGAGAGAGGGAGTGGGTGGAGGACGAGACAGAGAACATCATTGGGGTATTAATAACGACGGGGCGAGGTCACGGGGAGGCAAAAAGAAGGGGAGGACGGGGAAATAGAGGAGGGAGTGTAGTCGGGAGAGGTGTCAGGGGGGAAGGGAGGGAAGAAGAAGGAGAAGGAGGAGGCAAATATAGAGAGTGGGGGAGGAGAGTACGGGAAAAGTAGTGAGATATATAGGAGGACGGAGGTGATGGGGGGTAGCGCGAAGGACTTTTTGCTAATGATTTTTTGCTAATGCTTATCACCTCAGCCAATTAGCTGCCATCTGATTTAATTTTGGAAGTAGTTTTTTTTAAACACAAATGTAAATATGAGTTCTTTTGGGTCCAAAGGATGCATCGAAGTGTTTTATTTTGTTATAAAAATATGCTGCTGAACATGGCTCATGTGAAACTCCTTTTAGATTTTACTATTATCGGTATACTTACGGTGGCCGCCATCATTGGATTCACAGCAGTAAGCAAAACACAATCGTTTTTGGAATGTGTTTCTTCTGTCTTCAAGTATTTAATACAATGTTACTGCCCAATAAGTTTGATAATTTAGGTATTTGTCTTAAGATATACCATTTTTTAGCTTTTAATAGCGGCGGCCATTTTGGCCGCCATCTTGGATTTGAGATTGTATTAACAAATAAAAATGTCAGAGTGGTACCTAATACCACAAGATATACTAAACCCATGAATCTGATCTTCGCGTTTATATCATAACTAGCTTTTTTGCGGCCATTTTGGATGCCATCTTGATACCAGGTACACGGTAAGTTTTTCTTGTTTAATGTGACTGCTATATTTAGTTTTTTGAACTCTTGGTAGTGAAAATATGGTATTGTCGTCAATTTGGACCGTCATATTGCGTCCAGAATACCATTATAATGGAATTGGTGTATTTGCGGGCCATCTTGGATTTAACACCCTAAAACGTTTTGAAAAAATGCCAAGATATTTTTTCCATAAGTTAACACCCAAAAGACAACGAATCAAGTGGAATTTTGCTTGTAAAACTAAAAAAAACCGACGGCTGTATTTGTGACATCCGCAGCCTACACTAATACATTAATTTGTATCACTACCGGATTAGTGTAATATCAGCGGCAACCCACAGTATGTGGAAGAAGCGGATGCCAGCCCTTCTTTTATTGTTGGTTATCTATGTTTTCTTTTGTTGTCGCAAAACTGCGAGACGATGAATTTCTAAGGATGACGTAACGTTTTGCCTCGCCTATCTATATAGAACCTCTTTGGGTCCTACCACCCAGTTGTCTATTGTGTTCTCCATTGATTGCCTGTATGCATCATTGTTCCAGACTGTACCCAAATGGTCTCGTCTAAAGTTCACGGATTATTCCGTACCTGTTGCTATGCTAGCTAGTACACTCCTCATGGGGGACAAACAGTTTCTTTACACCGATTTGCCAATTGGAAGTTTTTTTGAAAGTTCATTTCACATGTCAGAGGAGCTTTTGATGTCAGGTCCAATACCAAACAGAGGCTTTCCGCCCAGTGACGATACACGATCTCGCTAAGCTTCAAAATATTTGCTTTCATTTATCTAAAAGATACTCCTAAATAATGGTTAAGATAGATTCGTCCATCGTCTTTTCCTAATACGGAATCTTCGCCATAAATTGATCTCATCATCCTAATTACGCTAATAATAATGAAATGTTTCCTGCGTTTTTCAGTGATATTGAAGTGTCGGCACTTTTGTATCCTTTTTGTCTCAAGATTGAAAAGCTTGAACCGCACTTTGAGGGTCTTTTACGATGAAGTAAATTCAAAAGCTTCAAAACACTCGCTTTTTATGCAGAAACACAATAAAGATGGTAATTGACGTTAATTATTCTTTTCAAACGCATATCACCTAATTACATACTCCTCGACTAGTGAATTTCATAACACAAATCACCCATGAATGCACTGCTTTTTTTCGGTTCATCGCAAGTCACTGGTCACCATTCAAGGCCCCACAATCTCAACACACCGTATCTTTACTTTTATTACATTACCCCTATGCCTTAGCTATGTTGGCCTTTTTTTAACAAAAACCCAAGGCCACGATTTAAGCCAGCAGCTTTATTCACAATGTTTAACTACTTCCTTCCTTTGGAATTCGCATATGTTGCGGGACATATTTTTACCTTTTCTTGCGGTGATACAGGCCAAATGTAACTTTGAAGAAAATCTTAGGACTACGTAGTTATTTGGGGGGGAACCCATGACCTATGGGGTTTACTGAATCTACTAGATTTGAAAGATTGGGGTGGGCGCACCCTTCGCAAAATATTGGCGCACTGTGACACTTCATCAGTAGTTGAAGAAAACGATCTTCGCCACGCGCGAAAAAATATGTACCTGGTCTTCAGTACTCTTCGTTCCCATTAACACCTTTAGTGTCACCAAGCTAAAAAACTTCCGTTAATAGTGGCCAAGGGGGGCCAGGGGGTTCCTAGTGGAACCCAACCCAGAATAACACTTTCCCCGTGGGAGTTTGATCATGACACCTAACACCAAATAAATTGTGGGGCAGCGTAAGAACCACATACCCACAATACAAATGAAAATCCGACTTGACCTTGGCCAATTGCACATTGTCACTCTTCGAACAAGTGAGTGGTTCGCCACATTTCCATACTCATGCAATCCTCCAATATCAGGTTTTGAAAACCCAAAATTAATTCATTATATCTACTCCATAAGAACTAACCAATTAAAATAATCATTGCAAAAAATAGCCAATTTTATACAGTTGATGTTTCTCCGAAACTTCAAAATCGCCCTTATGTTTTCCCATCGACTTAACACAGGTAAGAGACGGCACATTGACAAAATTAAAATGAATGCTATCAGCAATAAAAGGTGTATTGATTTAAGTATATTAATTATTAATTAATTACCTCTTAAGGTATAATTAAGCAAGAAATCCCAAGGATTAATTATTTAATTTTAATAGTAAAATTCTTGATTTTTTCACTTCCGTTAGTGCCCAAGGGGGGGGGGGGGGTTCATAGGGAACCCAACTAAATTATTTCTAATGAAGGCCGTGGTCGGATTAATTTTTTTTTGTATTCAGGAGAAGCGTATTCATAAATCAGACAATTAGCAAAAAAACTCCTTGAAAAATTTAATTGCGTAACGAGAAATCGCAAAAAAATCAAATGTGGGTACTACGGAACCCCCCCCCCTTGGGCACTTAAGTGTTAAGACGTACATCAAGCATATGCCGGTGTAGAGGTGAAGTGGGGGATCCACAAGACGAATAAAACGTTCAACTTAATGTTTCATGAAGAGTCAACTGAATCAAGTGCCCTTTTCTTCACCGTTGTAGGGTGGACTATGAGTCCAGCGGGACCATTTCTCCTGCCGCACCGGTTAACCAGCCACCCCTCAAAAAGCGGGAACATTGCATTTGTTTGATCTTCAAGTGAAAAAGATAACAGAATTATGTCGTTTTTTGCAGAGATATCAACGATTAATTTTGAGATGTCAAGTGTGAGAGGAAGTGTTGACAGATAGGTGATGGCAACAGGAGTGAACGCCAGAGGGTTTCAAGACGCCTTTTGTCTGCAGAGCTGAAATATAGGGCGGAAGTGATGAATTGACATGTCTTTGCTGGAAAAGATGATGTGACAATTGTCATACCATCTCTTCAACTTAATGAAAATAATACAAGTACATGACAAGTGACGATATTCACTCCTTCCTCATTCCTTCCTTCCTTCCACCAATGAACCTAAGCACAATCTTGGAACACGGATCCCATCAACATTGTATCAAAAACAAAGGGGTTGTTTTCATTCATCATTCATGGTCATGGATCTTGGTGGGCTGGACCGAACGTGGACATTTTCGTATCACTTGTTTTGCCGAATATCCTAGTATGGTGATCTTTTAAGTCGTATGGCCAAGTATTCACTCTTGGTCAGCAAGGTCACGCCACTAAATACTATAGGTTGCCGTTAGGTGAACAAATTTTGGGTCACTATTTTTTTGCATGGTATCTGAAATAAATGCTTCAAAATGTCTAATATGTATTAGGGTTATATTAGAAATTGATTGTAATTTCATGATTGGCTATGTTTTCTCACGTTGAATGGCATATGGACCACAAATTGGCGTCTGTGCTCATCAATTTTCACATCGAATCGCCCAATATCAACCGTACCGACTATAGAGCATTTTGTGATAGGCTTTCGATGCGCTTTACTTTAAGTGCTTCATGAAACTAAAAACAATTCGGGTCACCATATGTTGAAAGTTTTAAGCTTGTACTTTGGCGTTATATGTTGTATTCATCGTGAGAGTTTAAAAAGTGCTCATATTATTTTGAATCAAAATGCATATTTTTTTTACCATTTACCCATGTTATACTGTGTATAAGGGAATTAGTTGGTGTTTAACCAATGGGTCACATTTAGTCTAGGTTTTCTCATAATAAAAAGAAAGGACTAAAAGATGACAAAATCCATGAGCTTCCGGGGGTTCTGCCCCTGGACCCGCACCTGGGCTTCGCCCCTGGACCCCACCAGGGGCCCTAAGGGGGCACCTGTACCCCAACCACGCACGCCTTCTCGGCAAGATACTCGGACATCACCAATTGGACAACCTGGTGTATCTCAGAGACAAGTTGCAGCAAACGTTGGTGTTAGCCAGAGTATAATTTCGAAATTAAAATCTAAATTTCGTGCTACAGGTGATGTCAAGACAGATCAAGAAGTTGAGATCCAGAGACGACCACCCCGCAAGTCACAGGTCAGGTACTTAGCCATTAGTGGTCTGCGGTCAAAAAATAATTACAGCCCTCACTTGAGCGAAGATATCGATCAGTGGCGTAAAATTTCTTTTGACATTGGGGAGGGGAGGATGGTGTTGATGAAAAGGTTATAAATGAAATGGGGTTTGCTGAAAGATCCATTACTAGCACATGTGCGCGCGAAGCGGCGCTGAAAAAGTTGGCCATTTAAAAGCTAATATCGTTGAATGTAATTGTAACTAAAACAAAATGGTGCGCGAAGCGCGCGGAATTTACCATTTTTAAACTATTATGGTAAAATATGATGTTATTTTGGTCAAAAAACACTGATACAAGGCTGGTGGTGGTGGTGGTGGTGGGGGGGGGGGGATCGTTTTGACCACCCCCCCCCCCCCCCCCCCCCTCATCAAAATATCCCCCGGGATTTACGCCTATGAATTGCTGCAATGATTTACCTTCACAGGCAGGTCCGCTTACGCTGATGTATAGATAACACCGACAGTGGAACTTGAACAGGTGGAGGAACGTTATGTTCAGCTATGAAGCAAGATTGTACTTGAAAAAGGTCCACGGCAGAGTCAGAGTATGCAAGCGTCGAGGAGAACGATTTTCAAATTACTGTATTTAAAGAGTCACAGCATACAACGGTGGAAACGTCATCATCTGGGCGGGGATTTCCGTGACCATGGTGACTGTAAAGACAAGACAGGTTGTGACATATGGGATTGGCCGGACGGGATCAGTTAGGTCGCGCTGCCAGCAAAAGGGTGACCAATGCGACGACTTTGGCACAACTGCGTCAAAGAGTGATAGAGGAGGCCGAGGATGTGACACACTAACACCACTGTGTCATATAGAGTCATGAAGTTTCCGTAACTGATCCATCTGACACACTTATGAATACGGAAACCTTAACGGAATAAATATGTGCTTTATTCCTTGAAGGGTTTCCGAATTCATACGTCACGTTAGGGAAGAAAGCACAGAAGCAGGAGGGAACCGGAGTACCTGTAGAAAACCTGCGAGGCTGAGTATGGGTTGGAAACCAAACGCACATAAAATCACAGGCTCAGCCAAGGGTCGAACCTGTGATCACAGGACGGAGGACGTTTGTAAGCTATTCGAGGAGTGGTCTGTCCGTCTGTAGTAGCAGCATGGTTCAACTCACTATTAGGGTAAGTTTAATTTCTCATGCTTGTTTTGTTCATTGCCAAGTCGTCTCTTCTGTTCATATCATTAGACTACTGATGTAACAAAGTGGATTGTGCTCATTAATCCGGATTTAGCTCATTTTGTTCCTCACCCCACCACCACCTAAAGGCATATCTCAGCTCTAAAATAGGCTATGGTTACAAATGAGGTAGCATTGTAAGGCAGAACAAGCTTTGCAATGGTACACAATAATACAATACACCCATTTCCAAATAAGTCCAGAAATATTATGATTTTCAAAATATTCCACACGTTTTGTGGTGACTTTAGCTAGCTGCCACCTTAGTAACAACTTTGTTACTATGCCATTTCCAGCATTTTCTTTTTTAGTGTCTGGTTTATTCCTGCTAAATTGAAGTCGGATATTATTTGGTAGTTATTATATGCTGGAGAATATCAGTGCATTTCCTGCTAAACGGGTCTGAAAAAAAAAAAAAATTTTCCTGTGAAAAATATAATCACTTTAAGCCAAAGGTCAGTTGCAACTTTATTGAACACACGGCGACGGTTAATTGAACAAAAAATAGCTCCATCAAAATGGAAGATCCGTAATTTTTCTTCATACACTAATTTATATACCTGAAGTATATAGCTAATGTAGACACTGTGGTGTCATTTTGTAAAGACTGTTAAAATGTCTTATAAAAAAGTCGTTTTTAACTGTCAGCCGGACTCGAAACGTGCAAGTAACTGTAAAAAAAAACCGTTTTAACTGTTGCGTGTCCCAGCTGCCAGTTAAAACGACGGTTTTTAATGAACATGTTAACAGTGTACTTACGTTCTGTGTCAAAAACAAAAATTCCCAAGTGAAAAGGGTGATTACTGTAAGATAAAAAAATATGATAATCTTTGCAAGACCAGTTAGCTGAGACTATTTAATTTATCAATACCAGTCTCAACTGACGTGTGCAGGATAAAAAGACCAAACAGAAAAGAACAAACGTTTCGACACTTTAAAAATGTCTTTATCAAGACAACCAGGGAGTGGCACTCCACCACATGAAGACCAGAAGCAGAGTGCCTTTAATTTAGGTTGGTAGGTCTTTTGAAACAATGGTTTAACTAATTGGTGATCTGAGGAAAAATTTATAAACATTTGTGTTGCCTCTGGCGTCCGCTATCTAAGTGAGAAATTCACTCTCCAAAGGAGTGAAATGCGTACAAATCACTCAAGAATTTACATTTGAAAAGCACCTCATTTATTAATTCATATGTTTAATCACAGTTTCCCTCGAAAATAAATATTTGTCTATATTACAATGACGTAAACATCAAGTTAAAGATGCAACGAGAGTTCATATATCAGGTGTCCCTAAAAAATTGAAAGCCCTAATGTTTGCACTGGTGAAAAGCTTCCCATTAAAAATATCCCCATCTGAAAAGACTAAGTTGAGAATTATTTCTTTGGTACAAAAATTGCAAAATTCCTATTTTCGTATTGGAGCAAATAAAATTTGGCCTACGTTAAAATAACCTTTTGTTTTCACTTCTAAGACATTTCTTTAGCCAAAATTCAAGGTAAGAATGAGTGTCTATTCTATACGATATCACTACATGTGATGCAATATATAGATGCCTTGAATCTCTCGTTGCACCTTTATAAGTACCCAATTGGGTATGCAGCAGTCTCGCCAAACGCGATTTCAAATGTCAATGCATCACAGAAACCGTGTATTAAAATCATTAAAGCACTCCAAGCCACAGTGTATCAAGTTGTTAGAATGCTTTCAAGGTCTATTACATTGTTTTGTTTGCCCGCATCTAAAAAACCGAAGCAGAAGCCGATTAACCGACATTCGTAATTCACGATTCCGTAGATAATACACAAGAACATCCCACCAAGTCCCGCAAGCAAAGCACAACTCTGCCAGAAATACCGCCTGTTTGGAAACCTGTACCGAGCATAATTCAAGGATGGAAATTATGTCCGTTGGAATGAGACTGCACATCGCCGACACCATGAGAAGTAAAACGGATAATGCCGTCTTTTGATCCTGTGCCGGTCTAAGGATTTCAGGTGCTGCAGAATTGCTATATCGTGAGATTCTTCTTCGATGACTCTTTGCGATTGCTACTATTTTAATGTAGAGAATCACCATTACCAGCAAAACAAGAATTGGGATGACAAAAATGAAAACACGATGGACTGTAAACATTGGGCTCGTCTCAGGAATGGCCACTATGCAGTACTGATGCATCTCATTGTAGGCAAACTCCCAGTTGGTATAAAGACCATTAATAAGAAAAATCACAGGATTAATGGTCCAAATACATAGGATCACAATACGGGCACGTCTAAGAGTGACCCAGATAGAATGTCTTAAAGGGTAGGCAATAGCAATGTATCTCTCAACGTGAACTGCCAGTAAGGATAAATACATACGGAAAGGTATAGGTTGAATGAAGACACCCAATATTACACATCCTACGTATCCAAAAGGCCATTGGTTGCCAGCAACGGAAGCAGCGAATGCCGGTAGAACAAACCCCAAAAGGGCACTGATGTCAGCAATTGTCAATGAGACAAGGAAGGCTCTCGTTACGGATTTCAGATTCTGTGTTTGATAAAGAGCAATTAGGCAAACTAGATTTATTGGTAGAGAAATTGAGATCAACAAACCCCAAGTCACTGCTTGGATCACGTGAAAAGACATCGTCTTCGAAAATTAGAAAGATAAGCTCTCTTTTATTCTCCCGTAATGGTGCAATGATGGTATGTATGACGCAAGGAACAATCGAAATCAGGTTTTCCTAGCCACGTAGAACATAATATTTTACAAGTTAAATTACAGCAACTGTGATTAGTTGTAAACACGGTGGAAATTGATTACTTTCAATTTGAAAGCGGGACCGACTCTAATTAAAAACACGTCTGTTTATACAAAACAGGTTCAAGCGTGAATAACGTGTCAAAGATCAGAAGAACCTCTCACGGGGGTTTCAAATTATGTGTTTGATAAGCAGTCAGGCAATCTGTGTTCGTTGGAAGAGATACAAAGCGCTTGTATCACCTATCTGCAACAGACTTTGCTGTCACTAGATTTCAAAATATGCGAGACCTCATTAACAGTTTTTTTTTATTTTAATGGCCACAGGTAAAAAAGAAGTTTATGGTAGTCATACAATGTATAGTAATGTAGCTAGTAAACAAATGTTGACTTAAAGTACATTGTTTCACATATAAGACAGCTTCGATGTTGGACGTTTCAGTTGAAGTATCAGGATGAAAACACCAGCAAATATTTCATTAAACGTTGTTATTTGAACATAACTACCTTTGACACTGCAAAATAGCATTCCTTATCGCAGCATTGGAGAAATAATGCATTCTTATATCAATACACACATAACACAACTAAGTTTTTATTTGGCCAACAAAAATGGGCCAACCTTGTATTAAGAGATTAGCACAAAGCGGATTTGACACCCCGGCCAACCGTGGCATAAGTCCTTCTTTCATTCACAGACCAAGTACCACAGTACCACTTGCAGAGATAGAAAAGATATAAAGGGCGGCTTCAAAATCGAAGCGCTGGTTGATCGGCAGTTCTGCATGATTGAACCGTGTTTATTGTTTAGAACAATACCGTTTCGAACCGGATGCAACCGGTGAGCAATGGTTAAGTTTGGAAGCCACTTTGATCCTAAATGCAGATTTAGGATCTGTGACTCGGCAAAGTGGTGACACCATTGAGCGCCGCCATTGGAAATCATTTTATTTATTTTTTTTCAAAACAGAAATACGCATCTTTCAGACTTCTTTGAGGTCTTGATGTACCCGCTGACTGATGGTCAGTTACTGATGGAATTCGCTGCGTCCCGCGAACAGATTGATTGAAATGTCTGAGCTCGAGACTTTGCTATGTCAGACCAGAAGAAAGCGTACAAGTACGTATACGTACAAGTACGTACATGCGTCATAATTTCCCACAATGCAATGCAGCTTTTAAAGAAATACATTAGGTTTTAACATTTCACCCCGGGACACTTTATTTTTAAAGTTCTGATGTTACAATCGTCACTATATAAAGTTTTAAAGCTTATCAACAAAATATATGTGCGGATTTTTGATATCTTTTTTGAAATAAAAGATATTAATTAAGAAAATAGATATGACGTCATCAGTGACATTTTTTCAATAATTAAATTTCGACACATGAAATCAAAATTTGACACATAGAATTTGTTTAATGTTGTTTGGCATTAGTTCTGAAATTTTTTATCCTTTCTCGTCTCAAATCTGAGAATCCTAAGAGGATTTTTTGTAAAATTATTTTGTATTTCTTTATAATTTGGTGACGTATGTACGTACTAGTACGTATACGTACAAGCACGCTATCGTCTGCACTGTATGTCATGACCGCGACGTCATTGTCTTAGCACCAGGGGTTGCTGTGGTGCCAAAATGCATGCATGGCCAATGTCATGTCAGTGCCATGCTGTCGAAGCTCTGGAATGTTCGCAACCGCGTATCCTGTATCAGACCGTGATAAATGAACGTAAAAATTACTTACCGGAATCGGCAGACCGTCCGTCAGTTAGAGATCCGATTAACCCTAGCACAACCAAGTCTCACCAAAACTCACTGTGTTAATTGAGAAAAATGCACTTAGTCCAGAAAGTAGCGATGACGTCATCAAGCCAAGACTCATATGGGCACGAAATCGCTGGCCGGGCCAGCGACACCCGCCGTAGCGTGCTATCCCGGGTCATGGGGCTGGGGCCCTAAGGGCCCTGGGTTCGAATCCCACCCGAATTTCCGACTTTTCTTGTTCCCCTCTTCCCTCACTCCTTCAGTTCCTCCTCAGGGTTGGGGTTATTACTTATGATGTCTACTTGCCCAAGCGTGTGCGTCTTGTTTTCAGCAAATGTATTCACGCTATATATTCACGCTATGTTGCGAGCTCTTTTTAAAGATATTTTATTTCTTGTTGTTTAAAAACATAAAATAAGTTTGTGAAGTAAACATTTCTTTTTTTTTTCCATCGAAGATGGTATAAAATCGGAGTAGATAAAAACCACTTACATTGCAAGTTACCCTAGCATATGTGTAGCAAGCAAAATGATTGGCAGAATATCACAGTCATGCACAGAGTTGGGTGGTTGTCTCATGTAGCAGTGCGAAGTCCTCTGGTTCCAATTATTTTAAGAATTAAGGACATGGTATATGCCTACTAGGAAATTCATTTACATTTCCTAAGCAGCTAGAAACAAAACTTTTGATTGGATAACAGCGCACCCATCACAGTGGATAACTTCTCAGTTCATTGACATGTAATGGATGATATGACCCACGGTTTTGAGAGTACCATTATGTGTACAATGCCCAGATAGCACACACTATGAGTTACAATATGCTCATCAACCAAAGGCTAGAGAGCTATTGCACTGTGCCATAGGAGTTGATACTTCATTACCTCATAGTGACAAGCATTGTTTTAAAACCTGTTTCCTTAAGTTTGAATTTTGTAATCTCGGTGCAGTGGACTGTGGTTAAAATATTTAGAATCTATTTGATTGATAAACTACCCACAATCACAACAGGGGGCACTCACCTATGAAATGGATTTTATTGGCTGTATAAAGGCTGGCATTTCCAAACCAGTGGTATTTCAAAATTAAAGGTTGATGCATGAGTATGGTTGATGCCTGATATACATGGTAAGCATGGTAAGCGTTTTTGACTCTGTGACCCTATCGTGACCTTTGACACCGATGGTGTCTTGTCAAAAATTAACGTTCATTTACATCTCCTTGTGACCAAGTTTGATATAAAATTGGATTGAGCCAATATATTATTGGTCGAGCTATGAGTTGCAAAAATATTGGGCAAGACGGAGTCGATTGTATTTTAAAACTCACAGCGAGACCAATAAATATTCTACGAAAATCATCCAATTTTAATGGATGATTTTATTGTAGTTAGTGCGTTTTGGAATTAAACTCTTCATATAGAGGTTTACTAAATCAAAAAGAAAAATCAAATTCTTCTTTCAACTTTGGAACACACCATTTTATGTGAGGATTTTTGTGTCGTCTGCAAGAATTGCAGAACGCACATAGGGATTACTCTGGTCGTATGTCTGTGTATCTGTGTGTGTGTCTGTGGTCAAAATGTTAACCCTTAATATATTTCATGCCGTATGAGTTCCGTAAAGGCTACAATGATGTAACTTGGTGGAAAGGAGAGGGAGGGGTGGGGTGTCATGTTGGTGATCTCATGTGACCTTCGTGATCTCATGTGACCTCATGTGACCTTTGGCCCCATTCACAAACCGCGACGGCAGACGACACACTCGCGGTCCGGGGACCGCGATGTATTTTTAATTACGGTATTACACACAAAAAAAAAACCAATCTCTGAAACCGCTGCACTTTTTAATAAAGTTGTGTCTTTGTAATCTTTTTGTGATACACTGTATCATACCACTCCATCACTTGGGCACTCTAAAATGTCATAAGTACCAATCTCGGTCCGACACCGTTTGGCTCTATTATCATGCGATCCCATTTACGTTCAAGCCTTGCTTTCCTGTTTTTCTCTTCTCTTTAGGAAAGGTTTAGACGACCATTAGCACGAGAAAATAAATGACTACAACTAAGTAGCCATAACATGTTGACATTTTGGAGCATGTTGAAAGGCTTGTGTTCTCAAGTGGTCAAACGTTGTGTTAAATACATAGATATTAGCCTAAAGCTCCTTAAACATTTTCTGTGGATGTCGAACAGCTTGATCTTAAATTTTATAGTAAAACGGCTAATAAAGGAGTGTTCGTATGCTCGAGGTGTTAGGAAATTGTGAAGACCTAAAAGGGTGATCAAAAAGTTCAGTCGCTTTTAGATGAAATCCAAAAAAAAATTGAGTTTGACATGAAAGCATTTGAAATAGCAATCAAATACATCTATTATTATTATTATTATTATTATTATTATTATTATTATTATTATTAGCCGGGCGAGGCCGGAGTATTGATGAGCACTTTCCAATTTTTTTCTTTAGGGCTGGGAGATCACTTCAAAGGCTTCAAGGGCTTCGCATATCAGTTTAGTATATGTTTTCTTTTGCAATGTGTTAGAATCCAAAGAATAAATCTTCATACTGGTTGTTTTTGATGGCGGAAGTTATGCCCATCTAATTGAAGAAGCCCTTTCTGATCTTGTTTGGAAGTCTTTCTACCAAATCTGGTCCGACACCGACGCTTTATGCACTTTTAGGTCCTGATTGAGTTCATCAACATTACTGATAAAGACTATAATTCACGGTATAGTGCGGTAGGCGCTCTCACCGAGGTAAGGCATTTCTTCAAGGTTTTCCATAGTGAAACTGATGTAATTTGAGTGTTCAATACTTCTGCATTCTCCTTAGGGAAACAGCGTTCTTTTCGCCGGACTTGTCAATACTAAACATTTGAGTTCTCTTTACTTTAACAAAATTCGAAAATGGATTGGTGTTACTAGACTGCCGACTTTAGCCAATAACATCAGTGACATAATCTGTGTGGGCCTTCCGAATACTGCGAACTGCGATCAACTACGGCCCAGTGGAAGCGTGAATTGGATTTACAAGCCCTATTAGTAGCGTCAAAATCAGGGGTTCCGTGACCATGGAGAGCAAAGGTTCGTTTGATGATGGATTTTGGTACTTTGGGGTAAAACAAAATGAGCTCCTATGCCCCTCCCAAAAGTGTGGGGAAACTCCAGGAGAGTGGAACATACAAAATGGCGGCTGGCGGCCATCTTTGAAATTATAAAATTGTGTATCTCTTGAGCAAACTAACTTACAAACATGGAATAAGTGTCTTTTTTGACTAATTTGATCATCAGAAGTCCATTCCTGAAGTTGGTTTTTCATTAGGAGGTCACCTTTACTGTGAAATCCAAGATGGCCGCCACTGGCTATGTTAAATATATACATTTATGTGACTAGAAATCCATTCCATGTGTAGTTTGTTAACCTGGAGGTCACATCGCTATGTAGAAATCCAAAATGGCTGCCGGCGGCCATCTTGGAAATTAACAAATTGTTTACCTCTTGAACAAAGTAACTTGCAAACATGGAATAAATATCTTTTTTGACTAATTTGATGACCAGGAGTCCATTCCTGAAGTCAGTTTGTCATTAGGACGTCATCTTTACTGTAAAACCCAAGATGGTTGTCACTGGCTATATTAAATATATAGAAATTTTTACATATTACATATATAGAATTTTTTACATAATTCAAGCCAGATCACCTTTGAAGATGGCTTACGTACGTGACCAGAAATCCATTCCAGGTTTAGTTTGTTAAAGATCCATGGCCCGATCGCTAATAGCCTCGTCCCCAGGGACCCCAGATTTTACCAGAAGTAGTCAATATTTTGGTATCAGAAGAAAGTTACTATTTTTCTCATATACCCTGTGAAATTTTAGGACTAAAAGATGTTTGGTTTGGAAGTTATAAGCGAAAATGTGCCCCATTTTGGTCGACCAATATTAATTTTACACAGTACTCTATGGGGCTTACAAAATCACTTTTTTAGCTCTCACATCAAAACGGATTGAAATATCACCGCGAAACTTTACAGATGGGGGTTTTGGGGTGAAGTCCATTCTATCAAAATGAGAACTTCATGTACTTAAATCGGGCCATCCTCCTTTAATGTGGAGGTAACCATCACTATGCAGAAATCCATGGCCACCAGCGGCCATCTCGGAAATGACCAATATCTGAGGTGACTTGTATATAAGACCCCCATTTCCAGCATCGTTGTAACTTAAAGACCCCATATATTTGAAAAGGTCTCCCAAAGACCCCTTTTTTTAAAAATTTTACCACTCTCACCCAAATACCCTTATTTTGGAGCGCAATTTTACCCCAAACCCCTATTTTTGGGAACATTTTGCAAAATAAATCGCCCAAAGGCCCTTATTTTGGGGCAATTTGGTTGCCTCTCACCCAACGGACCGCTATTTGGAGTCCGCTTTAACCGAAGTCCAATATTTGGAGCACGAAGCCTTACACCCATATCTCTTGTCGTTTTGCAGGACGATCCTATATCAGAATCGAAGTCAAATCCACTGCTAAAATGGGCGTATGCAGCGTAGAGCTGGAGCCTGACTGCACTTAGTCACCATAAATGTACTTGAAAAAACAAAGCCGTTCAGGTGTGAGAGGACATCAGCTCTGAGTGGAAGGCCTTTTCCGGCATCGTTGAAGATATTACCTGGCTTTTGGGTGTGCCATGGACTTCTTACCATGTCCATAAAAGACACTGTCACAACTGCTAAAGACATGCAGAGGAAAGGTGACATCTGCAATGTTTTCATCACAAAATGCCTTGCAGGAGAAATTATCTTCCTTTACCCACATGATCCATATGCACAACAGCCCTGGAACATGATAAGAAACATGCTGCTTGAACATGAACATCAGTGACCATAAAAGGATTGTATCGTCATCTGAGTATCTGAAAAGGAACACATCCAGGACCTCGTCAGACAGTAGATTGCTGTCTCGATCGCAACCGGAGCTATTCCGATTGTATTTATGAAAACGGATAAACAATTTCCATCATCACAGCTTTTATTGTCTCAGCTTAGCAAATCTAACAATAAATCCTACTCCAACACTTCACAAAAGACTCATTCTGGAAAACTGCTGCTGACAATGAGAGAAAATGTAGTTATATTAGTTGCAGCAATCTACTGTCAGGCGAGGTCATGGATGCATTCCAGTTCAGACACTCAGAAGCCGCTACAATCATCTTATTCAAAATGCATTTGTCTGTAGTAGACAAGGTAGCAGACCCAGAAGCCAGACTACTTCTTTAGCAATGGAGAGAAAGCCTTCCTCTCGGAGCTGATGTCCTCTCAGATATGAAAGCCTTTGTTCTTCAAGTAAATCTATGGCTACAAAAAGTGCAGGTCCGGCTCAAGCTCTGAAGTGGAAATCTCAAAAAGAAATGCACCATTCGATTTTGACCCTACTATATTGTAAAGCTTCTTTTTCCGCCTGACAGTTTCCTTGATAATATTGGTGACCCATGGATAACCTCGAAGAAGAAGTTTTTGCACGGATGTATGTCATAAGCTTTCAAAGGAATTTCAGATGCTTTGTATGGATTCATTCTGAAGAGCTTCAGCAGTCAATTCTCTGTCAAAGTTTTATACAGGTAAATTTTTCGATGAGCATGTCGACGGACTTAATGTGCTGCATTGTGACTATATACCGCTTAAAGGTGATTGTTCCGGTTACCTTTGGGACCCCTGATTTACCAGGAAGTGGTGTCAATTTTGATATCAAATGGAAGGCCGTATTTGCTCATAGTCGTGACGAATTTTGAGCTTCCAAATATCTTTCTTTTCGAAGGTACAGAAAAAACCGGCAGTTTGTTTTACTTGTTAACCATCAATACTTAGCACAGTACTGAATAGGACCTTGAGATATGCATCATTGCTTCTACTGTCAAAACCGCAATTTTTTCCCACGATACTGGTGGTAAGTGGAATGCTAGTGCCAGGGTCTCACGTATCAATTAATTTTAACGTACCCTCAGTTGATTAATCATTCGCCTGATCGAAATGAGTTTCCGGGGTTCACCACGAGGAGGTTGATAATCTTGAACCCTCAGGGGGTGCTAGCCCACCCACTCTACTCACCACCTCCCTGGCTCATTTATTTATATTTATATAACATATTTAGCTGCTGTCTTATACGCAAGAAGATATAAAGTAGAGAACTATAGATACACATAAATGGGAACAAGCACAGTTAATGCTTCTTCTGTGCTTCCTTGCGATTGCTACTATTTGACGTAGTGAATCATTAGATAATAAGTGGAGTACACAAAAGGACTACAAGTCAAATATGGACCAGAACCATGAAGTTGGTCTAAGACTTATCCTGTCTACTTATGAAAATATATGGTATTGTTCCGTGAGTGTTCCGATGAACATTTAAGCAACCGAATCAGCAATCTATTAACTGATATTCGCAAGTCACGATTGCGTAGATAGTACACAAGAACATCCCACCAAGTCCCTGAGGCAAAACATACCTCGGCAAAAAATATCACCTGATCGGAGACTTGTATTTTGCATAAATCGAGAAAGTAAATTATTTCCAGTGGTATGAGGCTGCATGTCATTGTTACCGTAACAAGCAAAATGGATAATGCCATCTTTGGATCCTGTCGACGTACTGCATTGTGACTATGCCGCTTAATGCTTCTTCTGTGCTTTTTTGCGATTGCAACTATTTTGACGTAGAGAATCAATGTTATCAATAAAATAAGAATTGGTGTTGCACAAGAGATAACAAGATTAGCTTTGAACATCGGCCTCGCTTCTGGGATAGTCAACGTGCAGTACTGATGTCGTTTATTGAAGGTCATCTTCCAGTTGGAAAAATAGCCGTTGGTAAGAAATAATAAAGGATTAATGGCCCAAATGGAGATGATCAGTATACGAGCACGTCTAAGGGTGACCAAGAAGGAATGTCGCAAGTGATATACAATAGCAATATATCTATCAATATGGATTGCTAGTAAAGACAGAAACACACGGAAAGGTATGGCTTGAACAAAAACGCCTTGTATTACGCAGCCAATGTATCCGAAAGGCCACCTGTTGTTGGCAACGGAAGATGCAAGTGCAGGTACAATATACACGAAGATGACGCAAACATCGGCGATTGTCAAAGAAACGAGGAAGGCTCTCGTGACGGATTTTAGGTTATGTGTGCGATAAAGGGCGATCAGGCAAATCAGATTTATTGGAAGAGAAATGAAGACTATCAAACTCCAGATCACTGCTTGAACAACGTGAAGAGACATTTGGCTGATACTAGAAAACCACGGCTTATATTTTGTTACGCCTGGTATTAATGACACCACCAAATATAGCGTGCGGGTAATCCAAGCTGAAATAACGGTGTAATTATAGTAACCGTGATAAGTTGTAGACCAGGCAGAAAATGATTGAATATTTTCAAAGGTCGCGTTTTTCTAATTACATCAATTTCCCGAGCCCGTTTTTGACAGCTAAGGTATTAAGAATACTGTGCTCAAAATGTGGTCACAGAAATGAAGCAGTCAAATGATGCCTGCTTTTTATAGTATGACCGTTTTGCAGTGCTCGTATGTTTACTGTAATTCACAATTCACCAGCTGCCATGCAAGTGTTTTATACCTCTCACGTGATCTAGATAATTTTGAAGCTCATGCCTTTGGCCAAAGTGTTATCATACTATTTTAAGACAAACTCTAGCAATGCCATCGGACCTTGGTGTTGAAAAGAGACTACCATCGTGGACAATATCTTGTAGAAAAATGCCAAATATACTGATACCTTCCACAGCAGCCGACGTATGGGACAGTGTGTCATTTGTTGGCTTTTTTGCTGCAATTGGAATTTTGGGTCTTAAAATGTAGATAATGGTCCCAGAAATCCAAATCAAATTGTTACCATTTTTTTATCCCTTCCGTTTGGCGGCCATCTTGGATTTCAAAATGGCCGCCATTTTCAACATATCTTGCTCTATATCTGGACTTCTGAGCAACATAGAAGGTTCACATTGGTGGCAATAACCATGTTTAAGATGTCAAGGAACGCAATTATCACATTCAGAATGTCGCAGATTGTTTCCTTCAGGCGGACACCTTGAATTTCAAAATGGCCGCCATTTTCAACATATTTTGCTCTATATCTGCACTTCTGAGCAACATAGAAGGCTCAAGTAGGCGGCAATACCAATGTTTGTGATGTCAAGGAACACAAATATTACATCCGAAAAGTCACAGATTTTTTCCTTCCGGCGGCCATCTTGGATTTCAAAATGGCCGCCATTTTATATATACTTCGCCCAATATCTGGACTTCTGAGCAACATTAAAGGCTTCATTTGGTGCCAATACCCATGCTTGTGATGTCAAGGAACACAATCACTACATTCAGAAAGTCCGATTGTTTCCTTCAGGCGGACATCTTGAATTTCAAAATGGTTGCCATTTTTAATATATACTTCGCCCAATATCTGGACTTCTGAGCAACATAAAACGATCCATTTGGTGGCAATACCCATGTTTGTGATGTTATTGATATTGATGTTGTGGCAGAGTGTCACCGTGAAAGACAAAGGCTAAGGGACCATCCCCAACAGAAAAGGGTGCTGGAGACCTGGCGAATCTCAGCTACTATTTAGCTAATTTACAAGCTGAATTGTTTACAACGTAGCACCAGGGTTAAAGCCCCGGATTTGCAGTCATGCTTCCTGAGTCAACATTAGTCTCTACCAATTTGGATGATGGGTTGGTCCTGAAGCCTACTGGAAGGTCCAACCCTGATATTGACAAAAGATGCATGGACAACTTTGTTAAACGTAATGCTGCTTTCATCATCAGCACATACAACGTCCAGACACAATCAACAACAGCCAAGAAAGAAGAACTTGTACATGAAGCACAACTGTATGATATTGATGTCATCTGCACACCGCATTGTGCACAGCAAACATCTACTACAGGAGAATATCCGTGACTATGCACTTATTACAGAATAAGAAAATGCAGCTACAGGAGGTGTGGGGTTTCTTTTCTCACCAAAGGCTCTCAAGTCATGTGCCAGCCTTGTCAACTTGTCAACTGGAGCTTACACTGATGGGTAATCCTGAAACAACAGTCATTTGCTGCTACCATCCAGATGAAACTGTCTCTCGCTTTTACCATGGACTGTCCACTGCCACTGGTGCAGTTCCAGCCCATAATCTTCTGTGCATCCCTGGAGATTGCAGTGCTCGACTTGGTCTGGGGACGCGCTGTTCGCATGCAGAGGCGGGTCCAGTAGAGGTGGGGTGTGTGTGAGGGAATTGGTGAAACGGTTTAGCATTGCTGCCACTGGCAACAAAATTCAAAATCAAGCAAGTATAGACTGTGAACATACCGTCGCCCAAATTTTGAACGTGTCCAGCTGCACTACATTCTGGTCAGAGAGGGGTGGATTAAAAGCATTAAGAACTCAAGACCCTACAACACTTTTGAAGCAGTTAAGTCCTGTCTAGAATTTCCTCTTGGCAGGAGCAGGATAAGTTACTTCAGAGTAAAGCCCCCCCCCCTGCCTAGAGATCCATGAAAACATTGACTGGAGAAATGTAGTGGGAGATATAACACTCTGTGAGCAGTTACTGTAGCAGATCACATAACAAGGTCAACACTCTTGTTGATGAGCTCGAAGATTATAATCCAGCAAAGTATATAAAGCCGTCACTTCAGCCACAAAGAAACTGCACTGGAGATGCTACTAGAAAAAAGAAGAAGACCTACTGCCTTTGCCTCATGACAAAAGTTCAGCAAAGCCAGAGAAAAACTGAAGTCTGCAGCCAAAAGCACCATACGTAATGCCACTTGATGCCACTCAGGCTGCATGATGATGCTTCCCAGTGGTGCTTCAGAGCATGTGTTAGCCCAGGCTGAAGCACTTGACACCTACAATATCATACAAGAAGGCTGCTGCCTGGGAGGCACTGAGGGAGCTGAACGATAAGAAAGCTATCCCACTATAAGAATCAAGGTGAAACAACTGAAGAGGCCCTTGACCATGGTTTCAGCACTTTAAGTTCCTCGACTTTGGTAAGAGCAGGTGAGAATAACACTCACCTTGATGAACCTTTTCTTCAATCACAAATAGCAGACGCACTTCCTATCAAGAACTTGGACCTTTCACTTTAGAGGAGCTTCTGATCTCCCTGAAGAAACTGAACAACCCATACGTCCTGGTTCCGACACCATTCCCCTACAGTAATCTGGAAGATTCCACTTTTTCATGATCAACTCTTGGAATTTGTTTGACACCTACATGGGAAACAACCAGCAGCCTCATTATATTAACATCGTTCATCACTCCTCTACCAAAGAAGTGTGCCCATCCAACAAACACCAAAAACTACAGAGGAATCACACTGTAACCACCTGGCCTCTAAGATCTTACAACTCATTGCTGCTCAACAGACTCGTTTCTCACATAGATCCCACTCTCAGATAAGTGCGGAATAGGGCAGGGAGTGTGATTGGGGAAGATGGTAGAGGCAATGACGAAACCAGAATGGTTTTCGTAAAGGCAGATCAACAATAACTCAGATACTTACCCTCAGAAGGTGGGATGCGTGGTGGGCTCAGAGGATAATAGAAGAGTTGAAGAATTTCCAGATAAAGGCTTCAAATTCTGTTGTGTTGGTAGACTTTTCCAAGGCTTTTTGACGGTGTCAACAGAGATGTAATGCTGCAGATTTCTTACCAACTTGGTGTCCCAGACGAGACTGTCCAAGCAATTGCCATCAATTATGATAACCCATCTAGCTTGGGCCCACAGAGGAGTTACTAACAACTGCTGAATCCTCCAAGGAGATCTCTTGCTCCCTATCTCTTTGTAATCGGGTGAGTCACACCCTCAGAAGGCTTAGACATCATTAATGACAAGTACTCAACATCAAACCCACGCGTTCTAGACGTCACCAAAGTCAGCATCTCACAGACCTGAACTATGCAGATGATCTAGCTTTAACAGCTGATCTGATATCTGGTGCACAAGATCTACTAACATTACTTGAAAATGCTGCAGACAAAGTCGGCCTACACCTAAATGCCAAGACGACGGAATATATACCGTCAAAGAGACGATAATCATCAACCTATCTGCACTACAAAGCCGGTACCCAACTCAAATAGGTCAGGGGGTCAAAGACCTGGGGTCCCTACGTTGCCGACATCATGAAAGATTCTTGTCATGCAAAGGCCCAGCTTGGGAATGCCTGCAATAACCGCACACATCTATGTTCAATCTGTACTCCAATTCACCAAAGCTAAAGTTCAATAGAGCTTGTGAAGAGAGTATCCTGAATATGATCTGAAACTGACTATGAAGAAAGAGCTACAGGATAAACTGGTGGCACCTACACCAGGCTCTTATGCGAGTACAAAAATACTGTGCGTTAGCACATAACCAAATCTACAGATATATTGGGATATCCCTCCAATTTCCACTTCTGTTGCCCAACGCCAAGCACGATTTGCCGGTCACTGTTTACGTGCGATTGATCAAGTTAGTCTCGGACATCACATTTTGGAGGTTACAATGCCCAAACATTAGTTGTCGCCCCTTTAACTACATTGATGTGATGGGTCGAGAGATCCAGCAGTATTCATCTGACATCCCCAACTTAATTTTGTGCTACATGGTGAACACATCTCGGCTGCGGCCGATAATATTATAGTAGTTGGATAGTTTGTTTCCATACTTAAATTCCACTGGAATATATATGGACATCAAATACCATTGAAACCTAAAACCAAACTTATTAAAAAACCCAGAGCTATGGCTCTTCCAGAATTCCATGATTTGTAAGTGGTTCTGGTGCAATAGGATGTATATCTGATTAGGAAGTAGCATTTGAGCTATTTTGCTTAAAGACACTATATATCAGGCACGTGTGGCCATTTTGCAAGTTAAGGATGTGCTGTCAGAAGGAAACAATCCGCGACTCTCTGGATGTAATTATATTTTCCTTAACTTCACAACATGGTTATTGCCACCAATTGGGCCTTCCAGGTTTCCCAGATAATTGAGCGAAGTATACGTTAAATGGCACCATTTTGAAATCCAAGGTGTCCGCCAGAAGGAAACCAACTGGTGATTTCCGCATGTAATTATGTTTTCTTTGCATTGATGCCTTTTCCATGGAGCTTTTCCTTGCTTCAGAAGTCCAGATATTGGGCGAGTATTGTTAAAATGGCGGCCAATTTTTTACTTCAAGATGGCCGCCTGAAGTTAACAATCTGTGATTTTTTGGGTGTTAATATTTGCTTCCCTGACATCACAACATGGGTTTTACCACCAGCTTGAGCCTCCAATGTTGATCAGAAGTGCGATAGAGAGCAAAATATGTTAAAATGGCGGCCATTCTGAATTCCAAGACTACCTCCTGAAGGAAACTTATCTGTGACTTTCCTGGATTTTAAAGTTTGTTTTCCATGACATCACAACATTGGTATTGCCAGCAATTTGGGCTTCTATGTTTGCTCAGAAGTCAAGATACAGACAAAATATTTTGAAAATGGCAGCCACTTTGGATTCCTTGTAGTAAAAGTCAACGAATGACCACCGTGTTTAACAAGTGGCTTTGTCAAGAAAGTTAGAAACGACTGTCTGTTCAATTATAGTCAGGGAGATATGGTTAGCACCATGTTTTTTGATGAAAATGATAGATTAGGGTTTGTAGAAAAGAAGTCTGGGCATCCTTGAGCATTTGAGAAATCCAAGATGGCGTACGCCATAAATGATAATTATCTATTCAACCCTATATTATCAAACTATGAGTTTCTAGATATACTATCTGATCCAATGAACAAGTGCAATGGCTCTTTTAACATGAGTCCATACTCCAAATTCAAATGGAAGCCAAATCTAATCAGTTAAAATATGCCTATAACAGCAAAACCTGCGATAAAAAATAACATGAAGTACTTAGATTAATGTTGTTAGACACAATAAATGTATGTTTCTGATGTTTTACTTTGTTAAAGTTGTAACATGACGTTAATCAATATGGCAGCCCAAAAACGTGAATATCTTAAAAAAATCCTTGACACAAAATTTCTAAATATTCCCTTCAGTATATTTATTGTGTCATGAAACAATTAGAAATGTACCTATGATCATAACCAATGATAACCAGATAACTCCGATCAATAAAAATGGTCAAATTATAAATTGAGTGCAATAATATGTGAAGAAATGTAATTCCTATGAGTATTTTGACAAATTTGCACCATATTAGTTTTTATATCGATTTTGCTCATTTAAAACAAAGTCGAAATGTATGTTGGGGTATCAAATGCTCCTAAATTATTCGTTCAGCTTAAACTGTATTACAGCATCGCTGACATTCATACATCAAGCTTTCAGCTATATCGGTCTACATGTCCATGACTTTAGCCCAGGCTCATGGCCTACTATGTACTAGGTAGGCCACCGCTGGGCCTAGCCCAACAAGTTTAAACCAAAATCAAAAAAATGTAAACAACACCTAGCCAACTACCATTTAGTGTTAAAAATAAAATGAGTTTTTTTTTCATTTTAGGACTCAATAATTTCTTGACATAAACGTGCGCGCATTGATCGTTGCGTGTTACACCCCATATGTGCACACAACGGTGCTCTGTGTTGGGCCCCGGAAGCTGGCTTACATTCTAAAACCGTCCAAGAAATTATGAAGCCATAATATTATCTATCTGTCCAGCTGAATGTATGAATGCAACGCGGGTGTATACGTTGAACCAACTTTCAGCGCACGCATAGGTAAAGCACAAGGGTGTACGCGGTGCGGTCGCCACTTCAATACGTTCAGACATACCATAGAGCTGGAATATTATATTTACGTCATTTTATCGAGACTAGTGGTTTTCCATCTTCCCTCGAGTCCGTGAACGTCAGTGTGTAATGCCTAACACGCAGCCTGAAATCGCAAGCATTGATTCAAAGCGCTGTACGTACGCATGCGCGCGTTATAAAGGCGGTGCGAAAATATACACGCAAACCACTGTCCTGAACGCGTTTATGTCACTGACTCGAGGAAGATAAATCGAGTATAGTAATAAATTAATATATTCATATGATTGTCAAATTGTACTTAGCCGTTTTTAAAATTAAAGCAGGATACATGTATACCGTATGCCTCTCGGGGAAATTAAATAAGTCTGTGCTCACAGTCATGCCACTTTTAAATTTTTTATTTTGACTTGGTTTCATACATCCCAACCAAATATGCAAAATCCTGGCTGAATGTTGAAATTTCCCACACCTGGTAAAAAGGTATTCAACTTCAAGCCAAGTCTAAGCCGTACCACTAGGCTAGCCCTAGGACTAGCCATGTCCCATGGTTCACAAGTCTAGACTGCAGCTAGAGGCTTTTTCGGATATTTTCATCCAGTAGAATTATTATTATTCTAATCAAGGGAAGGGAAATCTAGTTTTCACAGCTGACATTATGTATATTGCCTATTCGCATTTTTAAAAAATGAAACTGCAATTCTCATTTATTTGTAATTGGTAAATGTCATCATGACATGCCATGTCACTTGGACAACCTTACCCTGTTCCAGTGATGAATTCTCTTAAATAACAGTGCACTTTGTTCCGTAAAGTCTGGTGAATTAATTAGGGTTTTGTGTGATGTGAAGTCTTGTACAATTTGGCCACACTTTTATCTTGGTTCTGTTGTTGCTGAGCCTGCGTTTGTCTCATGAATATCATCATGATCATGTTCCCATACTCCGTCTCCTAAATTTGTGGGTTTGAATCATTGACTATCGTCTAAACAAAACCCAAAGTTAAAGGGGATGACACGATTTAAGTCTATAATTTTCTCATGTTTTTTAAGAATGGTCCTTCACCCCAAATCCCCATCTGTAAAGTTTTGCACTGATATTCCAACCCATTTTTAAAGTGCGAGCTAAAAAACATATTTTGTAATCTTCCATTAGAGTATTGTGTAAAATTAATATTGGTAGACAAAATGGGTTTGTTATTTTCGCTGCCTAACATCCAAACCAAACATTCTTTAGACCTTAGAAGATTTCACAGGGTAAATTAAGAAAAATAGTAGCTTTCTTCTGATACCAAATTTTGACCACTTTCTGGTAAAATCTGGGGTCCCTGGGGACGAGGCATTAAGTGATCGGACCATGGACCTTTAATAAAGAATTGAAACTATCCGCTGTGTTTTTTTTTTTTGGCCTGGTGCCATGACCATGTGAAGATTTCATCACCTGTCTCTCTGACCGGCAACCATTACCATCACATGGTCAAATTATTATTAATGTTCACTTAGAGTGAGCTTGTTATGTGTTTTTTGTTTGTTTTGTACTCACTGTATAATATTATATCAACATTACAGTGCAACAACAAACTATTATTGTGGTCTGCAGTGTTAATATCTGTGTTGCACTCGTAATGCATCATAAGGTGCTAAAATGATCCTACCAGTTACTTATAAAGTTACTTGAGCTGTGACTTTACTTGAGCTGTGAACTCACTTTATATCAGTGGTTCCTTTTGAAAAGCAACTTCCAAAATTCATTGGGAGGCTTGTCCATATGGGGCCCATTTTGGTGTGGACACATAAGAGCACTTCGGAATTCTTTCAGATTCACATTAATACACGCTACACACTTCACACCCTTCCTGTCTGTACCCAGATTAAACATGCAACAAATCTCCATGTGCAACAAACTACATTTTGTAACAACACACCAAGCTATAGCGTTTTTGTGTGAGAATTGGTAGTATGCAGAACATTTATGTTCTTTTTG